>JABUQX010109601.1:0-5000 GCA_015478945.1 Trachelipus rathkii
TATATGCTAACATAACAAGTTTTTCAATTAATTAAAGCTAACATAGCATCATATGGACTAAGAATATAATGTACAACGACAAACCTACACCCCATACGTACAAATAAACCAACTAACATTAACAAACTTCCGCAATTAACCAACAGTAAAGTACATAACACTTCGTACAAAACGTTAACCTATTCACACCTTTTTCGAGCATATCTCTAACATATCAATGTTATTTTACATTAACTCGTTAATATTTAACAAAAAGTTTAGCATTAAACCTGTCTAATCATCATTCTGACAAAGAATAAATGCTGACGTAACAAAATGTTTTACATCAACTCGTAACCTTTAACAAAAATCATCATAACATCGGTCATAAATATCATATCCCCAGCGAATAATCGCAAACATAACAAAAGTTTTAACCAAACATAACAAAAAATAAAAAATTTTATCCTACATTAACATAAAAAAATAGTTCTTGGAATAAAATATCACAGTAAAGGGTAATAGTTTACTGATTTTAAAACATAAATCAGTAAATCGGTAAAATCAAACCACCCATCCCTGGCAGTCCCTATCCGTCCACCCGCCTGGGAATCTAATGAACTATTGATTAAGTCATATTTCGAGCATCATTTTGGATAAACATACCATAAAAATAAGTTCTTTATATACTAACCTACGAATATATGCTTAAGGGCAAGATCCAATCTGGAGCCTGGGACGGGCCCCAGTTTTCACCCCACCTAAAAATGGACATAAAAATTCGGAATTCTCAGCCGATTTTGACTATATAAACACGAAAATGTAGCTTTTTTGTCCTCTAAAACGTTGTTTTCCGGTGTTTTTCTGTGTCTGTAGTTAATTTTTCAGAATTTTCAATTTTTCAATTTTTTTTTTATTTTTGAAATTTCTTCTAAACTTCTTTCCAAGAATTTTTTCCGAAATGACTTTCAAACTTGAAATATGCATAAATAGGTCCATTATCTAAAAGTTACAGAAAGTACTTTTTCGAAATTTTTTGAGTTTTGTGCTCAGCGTTGTCCAATTTCCAAACCCCATTTTTTTTTTTTTTTGAAATGAAAAATTGCGATAATTTTTTTTCTGTTCAGGCGAAGTGGATGAAATTTTCAGGGCATATGTAATCGGGCAAGATGCATCTTTTTTACTTAGATAATTTTTGTGTATACTCAAAAGAAATTTTTAAAAAAATTTTCGAATTTTTTTTTTTTTTGAAAAATTTTGTTCCAAGAACAAATCAAAAACTAATTGCATATATAAAGAAATGATTTAAGTAAAAAATGTGCATCTTCCCCTGACTTTCATTAAAGCCCTAAAAATTTTATTACCAATTCGCCCAACAAGAAAAAAAAAAAATTATCGCAATTTTTCATTTCAAAATAAAAAAAAATGGGTTTGGAAATTGGACAACGCTGAGCACAAAACTCAAAAAATCGAAAAAGTACTTCTGTACTTTTTTACATAATAGTCCTATCTATGCATATTTCAAGTTTGAAGTCATTTCGGAAAAAATTCTGGAAGAAGTTTTGAGAATTGTCAAAAACATGAAAATATGAGAAATTGAAAAACGTCTCTGAAAAGAATGGACTACAGCACAGAATAAAACACCGGAAATCAACGTTTTAGAGAGTTCAAAAAAGCTACATTTTGGTGTTTATTTAGTCAAAATCGGCCTGAGGAATCCTGGAATTTTATGTCCATTTTAGGGGGGTGAAAATGGGGCCCGTCCCAGGCTCCAGATTGGATCTTGCCCCTTAAACCAAACAAAGTTTTAGCCATCAATAAAAGCTTAACAAATCATTAACGCAACTAAAATTTACTTACATATGACCACCTAAAATACCCCGCGTAAGAAAAATCAGCTAACAACCTGAAAAATTCCCTACTGATTAAGGTAAAGTAGCAAACAGGTCATACAATACTCGATATGTTCCCACTTTCGAGCATATTAGCAACAGGTAAAGCCATATTATTCTAACAAATCCCTTAACAAAGTGATCAATCTATCAAAGATTCCACCATCTTGAACTATGAATTGACACTATCTCATCAAAGTGTCACTCGTTTCGAGTAAAACATCATTTGACCTATGAATAAACGTAGACATTAGCAAAAGTCTAGGGCAACCTAACATTACTCAACAAAAACTTAACCTAGGCTCACGTTTCTTAACACATCATCGTCAGTTAACAAAGTAATATCTTACAAAAAACTCATCATTTCTCTAACAAATCAGTGTATTTCCACATTGTCATAGTAATATTTAACATAACATACCTAACTACGAAAAAACAGTTTTCATTAACCAAGAGTATCTAAAGCAACACATTACCTTCGAGAAGAAAACCGCAAAAGGGGATGCGCACCTTGAAAGGGTGTGAATCCTGCGAAGGAGGGATCACCCCGAAGGGGTGTAAGCGGGCTTTAGGCCTTAGCCCGAAGGGCTGAGGCCTTACCCCGCCTTCGGAAGGTAATGTGTTGCTTTAGATACTCTTGGTTAATGAAAACTGTTTATTCGTAAGTTAGGTATATTATGTTAAATATTACTATGACAATGTGGAAATAACACTTGGTATTTTGGTATTTTCTGAAAGGGGGCTGAGTCTAAAAAGAGATAAGCCTAAAAACTTTACTTTTATTCTCTTTACTCATTACCGTATTATGATGGTTAGTATGGGTTATGATACATTTTTTTTTTTTGATAAATGTACTGTTCAATGTAAGGATTAACATTAATATGTTTAGGAGATATGCTTGGAAAAAGTATAAATAGGTTACGTTTTGTATGTAAAGCTAGTTACTTTACTGGTGTTAATGTGGAACTTTTTAATGTAACAGGTTTATTAGGGCCGTTAAGTGTGTAGGTTTTCGATTGTACATTATTTTCCTAGTTCATATGATGCTTGTTAGCTTTATTAATGTTAAAAACTTTGTTACGTTAATGAAGTCATTGATGCTATATTACAAGATTTAGACTATGATAGGATTCGTATGAGGGTTGGAATCAATTTCACTTTTGGCGATGATCAGTCATCTGACCGGAAATACTATGTAAACATCAGTTACAGGGATATATTAGACAATATTGTGAGTGAAAGAGATGACGAGACGCTTGGAAGGATCATTTCAGTCCGGTGACAAGGCAACCTTTACCAAATCAAAGTAGTAGCTACCGTGTTCATGATAGCTAAAGGAAAAGGTAATGACTGTAAAAACGATGCATTTGAGCCCCAAAAAATCTTAGTTTCAAACATCGTTACATTAGTAAAGTTCATCTAGAGAAAGATGCTGTAGGCTGTGCTTTCAAAGCTGTTGTTTTCCTAAACAAAACAACAGCTTTGAAAGCACAGCCTCCAGCCCCTTTCCTCTAAAACAGTTAACAACATCTAGAGAAGATGCTGTAGGCTGTGCCTTTCAAAAGCTGTTGCTGTTTTAGGAAAATAACTCGTTGGATTCATGACGCAACTAAGAATATAGTGTACAAAGGCAACCTAACATACCTCGCGTTTTATGAATTAATCAGCTAAACATCCTGAAAATTTCCCTACTTATCGGAGGTAAAGTAGCTATAGCGTCATTACAATACTCGATATGCACCCACCTTTCTCGCATATCAGCAACAGGTAAAGTCGTATCATCTAACAAACTTTACTTTGTTTGCTACCCTTTTAGGTAATTATGGGGGGCAGCTAAGGTTATGCTAAATTTTTGTTAAATAATTACTATGTTTAATTAAAATTAACATGTCAGCTGGAGATATGGTTGATAAAGTATGAATGGATTATGTTTTTTGAGTCTTGTTAGTACTTTTACTGGTGTTAAGTGTGGAATCTTTGTTTAATGTTAGCACTGAAAAAAATGCTTAAGATGTGTCTGGTTTGCCTTTGTTACATTATTTCTTTAGCTTCTGGTAATTTTATTGTGACTTATTAATTTATGAAAAACTTTGTGACGATTGCATTAACTTTTCGCCGGCGTCTATTATGATAGTTACAACAAGGTTATAGTAAATTTTGTTACATGATTACCATGTTAAATGTAAAAATTAACATTGTTATGTTATAGAGATTTGCTTGACAAAGTGTGAATAAAGTTACGTTTTTGGATGTTAGTTAGTTACTTTACGGGTGTTAAGTGTGAAACTTTCGTTAACGTTAATCCGTTTATTTCCTGCTTTAAGATGTGTTAGTTTGTCGTTGTGGGTTAATATTATAGTCAGATGATGCTATAAGTAAGCTTTATTACGTTGAGAAACTTTGTTACGTCAGCATATGTTGCTTGATCTTTGTATAAAGAACTTGATTTTATGTTATGTTATCCAAAATACTACTCGAAATGTGAATTTTGAATCAAATAGATCAATAGATCAAATTAGATCACAACTGGACAGGAGGGTGGCTGGATGGGGCTTGAATGGTGGTTTGATTTAGTGATTTGCTTTTGGGTATGTAAAAACGTAAATTTGTAAAGTTATAAACATAAAAAGAATAAGAATTTTATTTTTTATTTATTTATTTATTTTATTTATTTTTTTCTTATGGGTTCTGAAACCATTATTTTCGAAATCTACAGACTCGATAACCTATATAAAAGACCACCAACATGCTCATACACAAATAATTTAAATAACTCGGTCACCAGCACCGGAGCCCGCAACCGGTTTGCAGCTGTCAACTCCTACTCCTCTGAGTCAGACTCCTCTTCATTCTTTCCCTCCTTATTCATCTTTCATCCTTCTTCATTCCCCTTCCTTCGACCTCTGTTTGCCACTCTGTGCTCTTTTTTTTCAGTCGGGACCCCCCTAATGGGAGTCCTAGACACCCTACACGCGACTTATAACCATCATATTCGAACTCTACGATCTCGTAACCCTTATAAGGACACCAACATTGTTGTTAACGACTGTTTATTAACTCGGCCCCGCAGTGGGCTCCAGAACCGGTGCCGGAGCCAACTCCACAGATTCACATACCAAGTCTTTCTAG
>JABUQX010109601.1:15000-20932 GCA_015478945.1 Trachelipus rathkii
GAGAATATATCGCCATTGACTCTCCCATAGTAACTCAAAGGTTTACTTTTATTCTTCGTATAGATATCTGAGATTTTACTATCTTCGTCTATGTTATAGTACCCGCATGCTTGTAAAGTCGATGATTTAGCATCTAGAGAAAAATTAAGTAAGGTCTCTATATAACTTCTATAGGGATAACTTGCTACAGAAGCACCAAGCGATGTCTCGTTTAAAAATACCTCTATTTGACTAAAAGCCGAATATAAGAAATTTGATGTAGGAAACACAGAGTGGGCATCATCAGTGAGATCTGTTCCATCTTCATTAACTAATTTAATTTTCAAATATAAAAACACACCCGCTGGATCTAGGTATTGGTCAGAAGCGCCGGGGATATTGAATTCAAGAGGTACATCAGTATTTGTAGTCGCATGAACTGGATTGATACAAATAAAATTACTATCCTGAACAGAAATTTGGGTGGCCGGTAGGGTGAACAAATCTAATTCACTCTTGCAACAACAAGGACTTGAATGATGAAGGAGGTGCATGTTGCTTTCAAGGGTGCTAAAAACTTAATGATCATATTTTACAATTACACCTATATATATATATATATATTATATATATATATTATATATATATAATATATATATATTTATATTATATATATATATTATACATATATATATATATATATATATATATATATATATATAATATATATATATAATATATAATTTATATAATATATATATATATATATATATATATATTATATATATATATATATATATATATATATATTACATAGCAAAGATATCTTTTATTTTCCTTTTACAAATTTTACGCTTTTTTAAACTCTTTCTGTTTTTCTTTTTTTTAGTTACACGTTTCTTAACATGTTTTTGTTTTTTTTTCTTTAGTTTTTTACATTTTTTCCTTTTCTTAGAATTATTCTTATTATTGACACGTCTTCTTTTCGTTTTTCTACCTCTCCCTCCCCCCGTAAGCTTTCTACGTACTCGGCGTTTTACAGTGTCAAATATATCATCCGACGTGTCTGCTATTCTTCGTTTAACAGCTGTCCTAGGTTCAACCCCTGTCATGATGTCCTGGATAGTATCTATTCCTGTTCTTACTGCTTTTTTAGCTATATATTTACCACCCGATTTAAGTAAAGGGACAGCTCGACGAAACAATGAAGCGAACATTCCACCTAAACCGTAACCCATCTGCATTCTTGAACCTTTAAAGACTCTTTCTGTCGCCATCCTTATTACTTAACGGAGCTTGCGTCTTATATGCACTTTACACATAGCAGTACCAACAGCAAATGGGTAGGGTTTTCCCTCGACATCTCTTATATACACTCTTATAGTTCTAAAATCTGCATTATTCAGAGGTATATAATGTACACTAGGAAAACTTATAATTCTCGTATCTTTAGGAAAATGTACAGCTCTAAGCAACTGAGTTTTAGTACTGCCCACTACTGGAAATTCACAATATCACTGTAATCATACGCTACACCTGATCTGAAACATCTTAGAAAGGTAGGCATACAAAGTAATAGCTCTCTCGTGTCAATTTTTTGACACTGCCTCTTCATCGTTGTATTATCGTATTAGATCCTTTTACAGATGTTTTGATATCAAGTATTTTGCAATACAGGGTTTTCACGCATATCATTTACGAAACATTGAAGGTGAAAATAAATAAACTTTATTTTCAATTCACATGACTTAGATTTTTAAAGTGATTACGGTTTATCCTCGTTAAAGTATTAACTAAAAACCTAAACTTTACATATTGAACTTGTTTCAAATTTTTTGTTTAAATCCACGAACACATCTGTAACAGATTTATAAAAGACCTCGATTTATATAATATTTTTCATAGAAATATCTTTTTCAATCATGTTTGACAACGTTCCATATTAGCATTAAATTTTAAAATACATTTTAATACATGTTCAGATTTCTAATATTATAACGCAGAGGGTCTCTGTATATTCCTCACATCAGCATCTATATCATCTCACAAACTGCTCATACACTTTCGTTCTAGTTTTTATGGATTCCATATTGGTGTTGTATAGTCTGATATTTTATAGTTGGATACAGATCCTTATGCCGATGAAGGCAGCGTTAGATAGAGATGATCTTCGCTCTCCATTGTCACAATATGTACTAATCACTGTTTCTTAATTTCACTAGCCTTTATATAACTATTAAACTTCATAGGGTAGCCTAACCATTTGACAAGATACTGTTTATTTTTACCTTTCCCTCTAGAACCTAATATTTTTTCTATTTTATACTCATGATTCTCAGGATCGAATCGTATTTTCTGTATTTCTTGTTTATAAAACCCCCCTTTTATTTTTTCGCCATCTAGATCTTCAATATAGTATAATTTTAAACCATCTTTAGGGAATTCTCTAATGGCATCTACTTTAAAGACTTCCTTTGACCATCCCTGTTCATACCCTTTTCTGAAATTTTCACCCACCCTCGATACTCTCACATAATCTCCAACTTTAACATCCGTACTATCTTTTATTTTACGATCTGTGTTAATATGTTTCGTTGGCATTGTTTTCATCATTTCTGTTGGTGTCTTCTTAATTGTACGTGGTACTTCCTATTATAAAGATAAGCTAGATCTTTATATATTTAATATTAAACGTGTTCATTTTCGTAAAATATCTATGCATTCTTTCTTTGTTTTTTGTACTCTTTCAACTATTGCTGCTTTATTAACGAAATTGTATTTAGTACGCTTATACAATAATTCTGTAACTATTTCTCTGAACTCTTTACTAAAAATTCTGAACCTGATCTGTCCATAGTATGATGGATAGCGTTCCTTCTTTATTTATATTTCTGCTAACAGCTAATGCGAACTGTTTTTGACTTTTTATCTGTAATGCCTTTAACATAGAATTACGTGAGTATACTAATTATTAGATAAAGAATATATTGATAGTCATCATTGTATACTTTATATCTATCATATTGTTAAGTCTAATTGCATACATTTCTAATTAGGGCTATGGTCCTTTCGTGTCGAAAATTTTTCTGTATAGGTTTTATGTAAGTAAATGCATCCTCTCCTTCTAAATATTTTTTTTCAATTCTTTTTTATTAAGTTGAGGGAACTTTGATGCAAACCTTGAAAACCCACCATAAAGGTTGTTTCACATCGAAATAATATTTATCAACCACATCCTTAGCCTCCATTATTAACATGAATTAAAATAAAAAACAAAGTAATTTAAATAACATAGGAAAAAGAAACAATCATAAGAAAAAGCAATTTTAATATACATCTTACATAATATGTTTTAAAAGTTTAATATATAATAAATAAAAATATTACATTCGTATAATAATATATATATATATTATTATATATATATATATATTATATATATATATATATACGTATTATTATATATAATATATACTATATATAATATATCAGTATTATATATATATATAGTATATATATAGATAATATATATAATATACTACTATATTAATATATATTTAACAGAATGAGGTTTAACATTAACGATAAATTGGGCGTACACATCATATATTTGTTCTAAACTTCTAGGCCTTGTTGTGTACATATGTGTAAATATAGTCGGGCCATATTTTCAAAGATTTGTTCATTTAATCCTGATGTTGTTCATTTCTTGTCATATAGAATAGGTGAAATTTTTTCTAGATGTAGCACATAATCGGGATCTCTTGATCGATCACATTGTGCTCATCATATATTGTGTATAGGTATAGCCATTGAAAATTAATGAGTTATCACCAGTAAATCAACTCAACTATACGTTTAGATATTCTTCTGCATTTTTGATAAGGCTGAATTTTTTCACGACACTTACACAAACACCGTAGAAGTGGGGCGAAAATTCCATGTTGAATTATGGTCTCACAACACGTAAATCGATGGATTCGAGATTGTATTAGCGCAAAAACAAGAGTTACTTTTTGAAATCGTCGCTTCTCCGCCATTGACGCAACACCCAGGAATTGTGTTTCAGACATGAATGGTAACTTTTCATTTACCCATGTATTAACTTCATCAAATACACGACTTAATTCTTCACATGATAGGAATAAAGATCTGTTAGGTGGATGAGAGGAGTCAGTACAAGTAAAGTAACGTTCACCACTCGACTTGCGATGAAATTAATTTGACAATATTTTTAGGATGCGAATACTTCCATGCATTATAATGTGTTTACAATTTATTATTCACATAGAGAAAACATGTATTCTTATTTCACAGACAACTTTCAACCAATGATTGAAACTCAGTATCCTTCTTTTTAAGAAGATATGAACCTCTCTCTCACAATAACGAAAGATGATGCAACAAACCGGTTTATACATAGCTAACAACTGTAGCCCTAACAAGAATGAAGGGGCGTGGCTTATAACTATTGCGTAATGTTATGTTTTTTCTTATCCCTAATGGATTTCTCTTGTAATATAGCCTTAGGCTTACATTTTTAACCATTCCCGACTTACACTTATCTTTTTTCGTAATTTCTTTGCGCTAGGGTAAGGTTGTTTGTTATTTCGTTTTCTGAATAGCCCTAAAGATGAAGGGGTTGATATCACACCAGGTGAAGAGCCTGAAGCTATAGCCTTAGGTGTAGAATACACGTTTTCTACATCAGCTAAGCGATCCATATTTAATATTAAACTTTTTGGAAAATTAATGGTTCTTAATTTTTGTTTTATTATATTCCATCCTATAACTGGATTTCTTTTCCAATTGCGAACAAGATCCGAAACCAAATCCACGATATTTGATCCTATAATGGGTCTGCCATCTATCACAATTTGCCCTGTAGTGTCCCAATTAATTTGTCCTTTTAATGTATTATATAACGCTAAGCCTTTATTTTTTATTGTAGGAGGTAGACTGGTTTCTAAAATGTTTTTAAAATCCTTATTACCTTCTGTTTCTTCATGTTCGTTTGTAGACACTGATGTATTATCAATGGTGTATTTTTCTTTCAATTCTATTAATTTTTGTAATACCTCTTGATATTTAACTCTTTTATCATGAATGTTCATATGTGAATTTAAAATTTGACCGAGTTCGTTTTCGATACTTGACATTTGCTGTAGTTTAGGATCATATAAAGCAGTAGGTTGAGTCTGTTGTTGCTGATGTTGTTGCTGTTGTTGTTGTTGATATGTATTATTATTATTATTCATTTTTTCGTAATCTGAGAAGGTACTAATAGCAACTTTCTTCCAATTATTATATTATTTAATTAGTTGACTATCAACAATCTGATAAAAAGGCCTACAATAGAAAAATATACAAGGTAGGAATATAACACTTCCTTCAACATAATTTTCTCTTTTTGTTACAATGTCTTCTTTTCTGAATTTTACGAGTAATAGTTTCTTATGATGTTACTAGTCTAGTAGCTTTTGTTCTGATGTTCTTTTATGGGCACGTTATTATTTATAAGATTAAGACACACTTCACAGATACATCGAGCGAAAGCTGAATTTTGTAGATGTTTGGTTTTTTCAGCTTTACTAAGTTTCCTATAATTTTTTATAATGGGTAAATATTTTTTCACTAACTTGCTCATTTTTTATTCAGGGATGTAAACAGTTTCAGTTTCTGTAGGCAGGATGTTTGTACGTAACAATACTCTATATGTGTTCTTAGGATGAAGATCACATACTAAATAACCATGAGGTACAGATGTAACTTCCTTATATACCTTTAAAAATTCTTTTCTTTGATTCGGGAACATTTGAGTGGCTAATACATTAATCTGACTTACGTCTCTTCTTTGACCAAACAATATTAAATATTGAGTATTTAAAGACACGTCTCTCATATACTTATTCTGATGGAAAATGTTCTGAGTTATAAAAAACACAGTGATGTT
>JABUQX010109602.1:2500-50017 GCA_015478945.1 Trachelipus rathkii
ATATGAAGAAGGAAAAAAATCCATGGGACCAAAGTTGCATATTTTTTGAATATATTTTTTTTTCTTACCTGGTAAATATATTGTGGGGGGAATAAAGAAGATGTAATTTTGGGAATAATTAGGCTTGAATGAAAAGGAGGGCGAGGATGAAAATTCCGTCTATCAATTTCTTTTCTTTTGTGGTCCTTTATTTAACTTTTCTGGCTTTGCTTTAATTACCTTACTATCCTTTTCCTAATTTCCTGTTCGTTTAGAGGTTTGGTCAAGTTTTCATCCTTTTTCGATATACAAATGTAATATGGAATTTGTTTTTTTTTTAGAAACTTTCTTGTGGTTGAATTCCGTCTATCATTTTCTTTTCTTTTGTTCCTTTTAAAGGGACTAATACATTTGAGAATGGTTTTTTTTTTTTTACTTTTGAGTGGTGCCTTTTTTTGCAATTTTTTTGGTGTCTGCTTTAATGAATAATTTAATTTATTAATTTTTATCAAATTGATTCCGAGAGAAAAAACACTTTAACTTTTTTACGCCCAGTTGGGGTTTGGGAACGTCAAACTGAAACCCAAACAGTTTTTTTTAAAATCCAGGTGGTTTTTTGGGTAAGGGACCTGGATAATTCTCACATCCTACACAAACGACTCTTGAAAGAAAACAATTTGGGAATCTATCTAAAATACATTTCGTAGGAACAAAAAAGTTATAGAATACTTGTGAAACATATTTAAAGATATCCTTCTTCTTCAAAGGCTTATGTAAAAATTTTTTTTTCATTATGTTTGTTCCCTTAAGAGAATTCTTGAATGAAAGTGGTGGTGGGCACTGAAAAAAATTTAAATCCCATTTCCATCAACTAATATACTCAAGATTGGTAAAATGACCCTGGAAAGTGGGTTTTTCCATTAATACCACCCAAACCAGTTTTACCTCAATCAAGTTTCCAATCTTTTTTTTGCATTAAGATGGAATGTTACAAGATTCTGGAAATACTATGGGATTAAAAGGTGGGTGGATTGATAAAATGTCTTTTTAAACTGTGTTGGCTGGGAAATTAAGGGAAAACATTTAAATTAATGTTTTCCAGATAGTTTGCCTTGTTACTTCCAAAAATTTTTTAAATGGGTACCGATGGAAAATGTTTTAAATTATGTGGATTACCAATGGACTTGGCCCTTCCCTATTTTTTTCAAAGAAGCAAAAAGCACAAATAAACACTTCCTATTTGCCAGTGAAAGCTCATTCCTTTACCCTTGATTAAAATCAAATATTTTTGGATGGTGAATGTCTTTCTATTATAAGAGAACTTGATTTAGTTTTTTTTTTATATAACGGACGAAAATCAATGTTTTTTTTTTAAATGTTGGATTGGGGGTGGCCAAAAATTAAAAAATTAAAATTAAAAGATGTTTATAATTTTTTTCGCATGGAAAAATGTTGACCAGTGGAAAGGAGGGTTTTTTCTTTTATAAATAAGCAATTTTAAGTAGAGAATCTGAAAAGAACTAAGTCCTGAAATTTTTCACAAAGAACCAGTGCAACAATTGGCTATTAAGATTTTCATGAAATATCCAGAAGGTCAGATTGCACTCCAATCATGTTTGAACAATTTAAAAAGAGCCCCTTGCCCTAGGGAAAAGATAAATGAAGAACATCTTCAAGAGGGGTTCAAAACAGAACAAAAAAGAAAAAAGAAAGCAAATTAAAAAAGGTTTTTTGAAAAGAAAGTTAATCCATAAAAACAGATCCCTACAAATTTTGAAAGGCAAGAAAAATGGTTTTTTTTAAACTGGAAAAGCCTTTTGGAAACAGAGGAAAGAAAAAAACTGCCCTTATAAGAAATCAAAAATTACAGATGCTTGAAAGGAGAAAAAAGTTTAACTTTAAAATTAGTTGCAAATTTAGAATTTTTTGTGAATGTAACATACGTTGTCAACTGGAATTTAAATTTGTAAAACTTTTAATTTTTATTTTCCCTTTTTTTTATAATAAAAACTGTTACTTTTTTTGGAAAAAATAATAATAGGGAGTGTGGGGGTTTTTGACGGTTTTATGGGGAAAGGTATAGCTGATTTAATTATAAAAAAATATAATTTTTTTTAAATTTTCCCATGATGAAATTGGAACAGTCAATTTATATTTAGTTGTTGAAAATAATTAAAAAATGTTATGACTGAGTTAATGAGAGGTCCCATGCAAATAATGAAAAAATTTATAAAATAATTTTATACGCCCAAAATAACGAACACAGCGGGTTCATGGGAACATTATTTTGAGCGATTGGCGAGCGCTACAGAAGTGGAATTGATGCAAAATCAAATTCCAAAAATTGACGCAGAAACCAGAACACCCATTCAATGGACCGCTGATCCTGATTTGAATGGTTCGCTGAAACTGAGTTTCAAAAAATTAACTCTTGCTTATTAATTTTTATTAACTTTTTTTTTTTTTAAATTCGCTTTTTTTTTATTTTTTTTAAAAGTTTTTTTCCCCAGGACTACCTCTTTTGCGCTGATTTGCTAAAAGTATTCCTGTTTTTTTTATTGTAAGCATTAAATATTTTTTTAAAGTACATTTGACGGAACAATTCTTCGTTTGTTCTCATTTTTCAACCCTTTTTTTTTAGGCCTCAGAATTAATTACAAATGTTATAGTCCTTCATTTTTAGTTTTATAACACTTAAAATTTTCAATAAATAATTAAATTAGAATTAAAAATTACTAGTGCAACTTTTTCAAAATCTAAAACTCTTCGTTAGATCAAACTGTGTAAGTTCCACAAGATAGGAACTGTAAGTTTCATAGGAGGGGGGCTTTACAGCTCAGTGGGATAAATTAACTATTTTTTAATTAAGTGAAAACTTAAATTTAAAAGACAAAAAATAAATTTTAGTGAAATGTTTAAATTCAAGTTTAAGAAAGGAATAGGAGCTTTACGTAAATTTTATATAAGCGGATACTTCTAAGATTTTCAGGATATTTTGATGATTAAAACAATTTGACAAATAAAAAAACGAACGTTCCTTTTTCCCCTTTCACTGCAACGGGCCTTTTTGGAAAAATTAACACAGACCTGAGTTTAATACACCTTCCTTTTCCATGAACTTTTGGGGGAACAAAAAAAAAAAAGAGAGCCCTGGGTTATATTCCCTTGCCCCATGGCAAATCACGTTTCCCTTTCCTGATAATGGACGTCATCAAACCCCCTCGGGATTTATAAGAATTTGGTGGTCCCAATGAGTGGGGTATTGCCTTCCTTTTTTATCCTTCTCCCCCGTTCTCCATCTCCCTTTTTTTCTCCCAAAAACAATTAACTAACTTCCTTGGGGTGGGTCATAAATTTCAATAACCCTCCGGGGGGCAAAAAGAAAAGAAAAAATTTTAACAAAATGATTTTTTTTCTTTTCCAACCTCCCATCATTTGAAGAGGCCCCAGGAAAAGAGGAAACAAGAAAGGAACACTCAAGACTAATTAATTTAAATTACTAGAATTAATAATTTTATAATCTTTTGTAAAGTTTTGGGAATATTTAAATTTTTAGACCCCAAAAGTGAAAGCTAAGGAATTGTTGATCGAAGAAATGAAAACTTAATTTATGTATGACAGATGATCCAATAGAACCAAATTGTGGGTTTTTTTATGAAATTTTTTCCAAGAAATTAAAGAATTTAAAGAATTATGTTTCCATAAAATCATTTAGACAAATTTTTGGTTTGGGGTCCCTTTAAATGGAAATTTTTTTTCAAGAAATTTAATATTAAATTTTTAAAAGAACTTCTACCATGAGTTTCAAAGACAAATGGTGGGTTATAAAACCCTAAAGAAATTTTTTTTTTTTTTTTTTTTTTTTTTTTTTAAACATTTTAAAAGAATAATTGTAATATTATCAAGTAAATGATTTAATAATTTTAAGAATTATTTTTATAAACTAAAATTTTTAAGCTTAAATTATAGCACTATGAAAGTTTTTTTTTAAAAACCTAAATATTTTTTAAAAAAAATTAATATAGAAAAAATTTTCACAAAGAAATGTGTTTGCCATTTTTTTTTTTTTTTCTATTTTTTGGTATACTCCATCCTTCACTTTTATTTCAAATGAATTTTAAATTACAAACCCTCCTTATCTAAAATTTTTTGGTTCTTCCCAGAAAAATATTAGCCCTTTTTTTCCAGCTGCTGCCTTTCCTTTTTTTTTTTTGGGCGAAGTTTGCAAAAATTAATTAATGGCCTTAATTTGGAAGGAACTGCCTTGAGGGGTTTATTGTTTTCCAAACATTAGGTACTTTTTGGTTTTTCATTCAGTGGTTCCTAGTGGGTGGTCCCCTCCCTAATGGTTAAGAAAGTGTGGAAAATGTTTCTCCTTTTGTTTTTTGGTTTATGCTGTGGGCCCGGTTTTTCAAAACGAGCCCAACTTTCTACTAACTCAATCTTCCCCTGTAAGGAGTTTTCTTATAACTCTACAAAGTGCCACAAGGAAATTACGTGGAGTTTGTGTTTTTATGGAAAATTTAGGGACACAATACCCCACTTTAATAAAGAATTTTTTCATGAAAACCCCAACTTGTCCCCTTTGGTTGAAATTGTCCGCAAAAGAAATAGATACTCATCTTGGTTTCCACCTATTCTTGTGAACGTGGTTTTTTTTTTTGTGCTTTTTTTAAAAGCGAATTTTTAAGTCTTTTCCTAAGAATTGAATCTCTTCCACCAAAAATCTATTGTTCCCAATCCTGATTCTTTATATCCCTCAGGCAATTTTCCCCATCATTTTGGGACCCCTACTTAAGAAAGATTGAATAGGGGTTAGGAAAAGGATTTTGGTGAGTTAAGAATTCAATTGATTAATTAAGTTTTTGTCAATTAATTTACAATTTATTTTCGTTATTTTTTTGCTCAAAAAAAATTTTTAAATAATTCCAAAAATTTTTTTTTGTGGAACCCACCAGGAATTTTTTTTTTAAGAAATTCTTTACAGTTTTTATGCAACGTTCCCATATTGACCCGTGCCATGGACTTTTCACAAACAGGTATATTTCCCCAATTTAATATGAATTTTTGGTTTCTTAAATGAGAAGGAATTACTGACAAGGAAATAAAATTTTGAAAAATTTATTATTTCACCTTTTTTTTGAAATAAGGGCAAAATTGTCTTGTCTACCCAATTTTTTGGGGTAATTATTTCTTTTTTCAAACAATCCTTCTAAAGGCTTGGGGCCTTAAAAAGGATTCAGCGTCCCCCAGATCTTCCAAACTAAATTATAAGCCTTAATTGGGCTAAGAAGCTGAACAAGTAAATAAGAATTATATATACTTTTTATTAAGTCTTTTATGGGTAGCTTAAATATATAATAAGGTATAAATCCATTATTTGTTGAAGGAAAAAGGAAAAAATCATAAAAGTTTCACAACGTTCCCACCTTGGGTAAAGTTTTGTGGAGGATTTGGTGGTTTTTTTTGAAAGCAATGTTGGGAATGGATTCCTTTTTTACAGAGTAAACACATTCCCTTTTTTTAAATATAGACTTTGACAGTTGCCCCCCCTCTAAAAACTTTTTTTGGGAATTCCCCAATAAATTTTTTTCTAATTTTTTCTTTGTTTAAAAGTGGGTTGGTGACCATGTGGAATAAATTTTTTTCACATTGAAATATTTCTAATTAAAAGGAATGTTGGGAAAAATGAAGAGTCCTAGGCAAATAATATTGGATTTTCTTTTTTTTCAAGGAGATAACTTGGTACTCATTTTTTAACAATCCTATTCTTCTAAACATATTTAACATTCTCAAATAATAACCATTTTAAATGAAATCTAATGAATAAATTTTAAATTTTCCAGAAAATAGTGGGAAGGTTTTTGAAAATTAAAATTTCTACAAAATTTTTTGGGCAAAATTTGTTTGAAAGAAAAATTACATTCCTTTTTTTTTAAAATGGGTTACTTTTTTTTGATATAAGTAATCCCAATTGGGGTAGGTCATTTATCACTTATTATAATTTTTCTGTTTTTCCAACAATTTTTTATAAAATAAATTTAAAGAAATTCGAATGAAATTTGAGTTGCTAATTATTTAATTAAATTTTAGATTTAAAAAGAAAAATGTTTTGAAACAAATAAAATAACCAATTTCCTTAATGATACTTGAGACAATCTAAAACTTAAAATTACAACATAAATTGGGGGGGTAAATCTTTTTTCCAAGTGAAAAGGATTCTTTTTTTACAAATTTTTTTTGGTTCCAATTCCGACTCAACTGTACTTATTTATTTTTAAGTAAATTTAAAAACTATATCTAAAAAGTAATGTAAATCTGCAGGATTACAAAAGTTAAGTAGCCACAAATACCTATAATTAATTTTTCACATCCTTGCTTTTTTTTGATTTTTTTTCTAATTTTTTATTTTTTAAATATATAAATTTTATTTTGGGGTTGAAAAACTCACCTTGCAAATGTAACCAATTCACCAATACTTTGAATGTCCCAGTCCAATAAAAAAAAATTTTTCAAAATGTTTTTTTTCAAATTACATTAAAAATAATTTTCCTTTAACAGAATTATCATCATCTGTCCCTTTCTACCCCACAATCACAGCTAATTAATTCCCTACTTGTGAGATTTGGTATCCTTTTTCATTTTTAAAAAAGATCTACAATCTAACAATTATGCATAACAGTAGGTTAATGAAGTCCGCAATGCCAATAAGTAAGCTTAACACCCCATAAGCTTTTGCATACTTTGGCAATTGCAAATATTGCCAAGAAAAATGGGATTTGTGGGGTTTTCCCTTTAGAACCCAATAATACCTTTTTTAAATTTTTATGGTTTTTTTTGAATTTATTTAAATCTTTCGCAAGTTTTTGTATTAATTTATTTAAGGATCATTTTTTGAAAATAAAATGCAGTGCCCGCAACCCAAACATTGCCTTGGTTTTTTTTTCATAAATTTTTTTTTTAGAAAACCCGAGAAGTATAGTGGGGAAAAGGAGTTTGGAATCCTATTTTTTTGGAGGTCCCCCAAAAATTTTAGAATGCCTTCTGGAATAAACTAACTTCACGGTCTTACTCTGCATTATCTCTTTAAAACCATAACCTTTTAAGTATATTGGTTATCATAGTCCCTGTTTGAATTTTAATTCTAATTTCCCAAACTGAAGTTTTCCCAGAAGTTTTGATAGGAGAAAACTCCCCACTATAAGCTAAGGTTTGAAAATTCATTTTTTGGATTAAAGAAATTAAAGGTAATTTTAGAACTTTGAAACCCACACTAACCCAAATACTGATATTTTTTTGACCTTCTGCATTTAAAATTTTCCTTTGAACTTGGTATAGATACTATAATTTTTTTTTTTAATTCTGCTTTCAGTATCACAGACCTATCCAAAATTTATGTATGTTTACACTTATACTTTCGATGCATTGAACAATCGATCCCATCTGAAATTGAAATATTTTTATTGTTAACAGGTAAGTTTACTACAGCCTACTTTTTTGAGCAAAATCAAAATACCTAAATAGTCAGAGGAATTCCTCTTTAAAGGGATCAATTTGGCTTTTTATACAAGCAAATCTTTTTAAGTGATTCCCTAATCATAATTTCCTAATTTTTAATTTGTTTATAATTAAAAAGCTTTTTTTGCCCAATATCCAGATATTATTCTTCAAAAATTTTAAACCATCTTAAAAATTAATTAGTCTTTTGAAAGATCATTTTACCAATATTTAAAGGAACCTGGTTTTACTAACAATTATTGAACATTGATTTTCTAATTTTTTATCTTTCAAACAAAAATTATATACAAACGTAATTTTGGGGGGTTTGTTTTAATAGAGGGGTCTTTCTCTATAACTTCCTCTGTGAGTTTAAAATAGGATTTATTTACTTCAAGTAATCAATTTTAAAGGAACTCTCTATAAAACTCTTTTCTCACATTACCACCTTAAAGAACCTTACACACTTGAGTCATTCTTCAAAATTCAAAATACCGTCTAATTAATTTATTTATTAATAAAATTATGAGTTTCTTAATGGAAAGTTTTAAATTTACCAAATAAAGCAATTCGAAGCCACCTTTGGAAGTGTGAATTTTTCCCAAGTTGTATTATTATGAATATTTGTTTTATTTTTTTTTTTAAATACAATATAGTAAATTGTTTAAATTTTTTTAATCATTACTTCATTTTCTGTTGTATTTACTGTATCTAAAATACCAATAGATTCCAGCACCCCATAATCTTTCTAAAACCATGATCAAGAACAATTATTTCATGTTATGGAATTTATTTACTTGAAATATAAGGGAGAGATCAGTAATGATAAGTAAGATCTGTAAACCTCACATAAAGAATTCATTAAAATATTTCGCATTATTTTGTTTTTAGTTTAGCTTATTTTGAGGAGTATTGAAGATGAATGGTGGTGGTATACAATGTTTATTCTTTCAAATTCCAGAATTTAATATAATTTTATAAAAATATCATCAAGACTAAACGCGAAATACCACTTTACACCACTTCTGTCTGTCACCTTATTTGCACATCACAAACTCTTCGTCGCTTATTTTATTTTTTATTTTTTAATTGTAGGAATAAAGAAATAACCCTAATAAAAATTCCAAACTCTTGAACCAAAACTTTAATAAGATTTATTTTAAACTATACAGGATACGATAAAAGGTAGTAAAATAATCTTTTTTTTAAATCAATTAAGTCATTCTTTTTATATTTCTGGATATATAAACTTGCCAAACCTTAACCTTTAGTAGGTTTGTTAAATGTTTTTGCACCTAAGCTTATTGAATTTAAGACTTCAGGAAAAAATAATGAAATTAAACATAGAAGGACTTAATTAGGAGTTTTCATCTTCAATCTTCGGAATTTTGTTCGAATCAAATAAAGGTTTTTGAGCGTGTTTTAGAGTTTCAGAAACTTGAAATAACGAACAAGTATGTTGGTCCTCGGAATTGAGACCCTATCAAAGGGAGTTAATTTAAATTCTTGACAAAAATAATGGTCTTGAATTTTTCCAGACTCTGAAATTTCATGTAGACTTCTAGCTTCTTTTGTTTTACAGGCGGACCTTTTTTTTTTTCTATAACACAAACTTATTTGGTTTTGGTGGTAAAATAACTATTTCGCTACTACCTTATAGTCTTGTGAAATGATTTATTTCAGAGCTATTCGGAGTATTTAGTTTTTTTAAATTCACTAGTCATATGGTTGATTAAATCAACACAATAAGTTTGATCGTTAATTATGTACTGTGGGAGCCTTCTGCACTCATTAAATCATTATTAATTCGAAGTAACTTCATTTACTCAAATTACATTTTGGTTTTTACTTTTCTTGTCTTCATGAACCCCTGTTTTTGTTTTCGTGAAGGGGAGACGGAATTTAAGATTTTAGAATTATTTATTATTGAAGAGGAGAAAAAAATCTCTCATTTGTGAGCAGGTATAAACTTGGAGAATAATGGGACAATGGTATTGGGGCCTCCTTATTGACATTTTTGTGGAGCACATTGGATTAATTTATTTGTTTTCCCCAACTTCTTAGATAAGTATACCGGGTAAAATTTACAACAATGCACTTAATTTAGGTATAATGTTTCGCACTGGGTTAAAATCATCGTTAACAACTGGAAATTTTTAATTTTTGAATAGAATTTTGTACAACACTTGGAGATTATTTTATTTATATAATTTTTTGTCTTAATTCACAAGCCTTTTGAAGAAGATGTTATCTATGGAAAATTAAAATTTTTCACTTAAATTGGGTTAAATAGGAAAAACCATAATCTCTGGTTTTTCTTAATGTATGGTATAAAACTACATGCGTTTTCGCCCTGGTAATAAAAATAGAAGCTTTTCTTACACATTCAATTAATTGTTCAATATTATATTCTTTTTCATTAATTTATATAATTAAAAAATTATTTTAATATATTATTTATACATACAATTCAATATGCTGGCGCATTAAGCAAGCTTCGCTCATTTTTTGGTTTATTTTAAAATTACTTTGTTTTAAAACTTTGTAATCTATAATACTTAAAATCTAAGTATTTAAATTAAAGTCCCAAAATTAATTGCGTAGGGAAGAAGATAATTAAATTCTCTTTGTGTTAAAAATTAGTATACATACTCTACTTTAGAGATGGAACTTTCAATGTGAGTATAACTTTTGTATATTTTGATGTTGTTCAATTATTAGAGCTGAGATAGAATTCCGGGTTATACCTTTCTGTTTGGAGGGAGTTTTTTCGCAAGGTATGAGAGAGGGAACCCATAATATATCTTTACTAATTTAAACCTGAAATACACATTGGGTTATTGGGGTGTTGTTTATTAATTAGAGAAATCTTAATCTTTATTATTTATTTTATACAGAAAAAAAGTCTTCAAATATCTTTCACGTCTGGTTGAACTTTTTTCACATTTGATAATAATAAATTAAACCTAATGAATTGCCCAAAGGTAATATATATAAAGCTCTTAAACTTAATTATCTCTTGATTTCATTGATTATAGTTTTTATAATACAGGCATTATGATTAGAGTTTATTATAATTAGGTTATTATTGCTGTTGTTAGGAATTTTTGATTTTTTTTTGTGTTTAAATAAAAATTACTAATTAAATAATCTAATTATTAATGATTATTCCCCTTAAAGTAAAAAATTCATTAATAATTTCATTTGTTTTGAATTTTTAACATTTCAAATTAAGTTTTATGAAGGAAGTAGAAACCTTGGCCTACATAATTTTTAAAGGAGATTAAACCACTTTTTGGCTCCACAAATTGGACACAATATCCCCTTTTTCTCTATAGTTTTATACCTATTCATTAATGATAAAATATTATCCAAAAATATGTGATTAGAAAATAAGATTTGGTATTTTATCACCCGAGAAAAGGATATGGATTTTCCTTTAATGATAAGGGGTTATTCTACCTATTTATCTTGATTATTCAGTAGGTAGGTTAGGACCATACTATTTATAATTTATTCCGTATGCATATGGGGATGTCCCAATGAAATACATTCCTTTATTAACTTATCTAGATTTAATTTGCACAGTTTTCCTCTTAAGTGGTTTATTTAAAAAGCAATGTGATTAATCCTTCCTCTCCTTATTAGACAAAATGTTCTATGCAACTCATATCTTTCTCTATTTTAATACTCATGTTTGTTTTTATTTTAATTATAGGTGGTACCATTGTTCTAATTACTGACGGTGATAAAAGTTCAATAATTTTGTCTCAGTATTGCTCTTATCTTCGACAAGTAGTTTCTAATAATCAAGTGTTTTATTAGATTACTTGTTAATTTTTTCTTCTTCTACTCTTTTTATCGGAAATTACATGTATTATTTTTCATTTTTTTGTTTTTTCCAAAAAAATAAATAATTTTTTTTTTGGGTTATGAGTATTATTATTAGTGGATTATATATTCCTCGACTTAGGAGTCTTCCAAGTTTTTAAATTTTACCTCGATAGTTTTGAGAAAAAGCGTTAAAATTTTTTCAATACAAAACTATTCAAGTAATGTCCTTCTTCTTTTTCAGATTTCGCTTCTTTAATTTCTTTTTTATGATAGACATATTCAAGTAGGAAATTTTGTTTTATTGAACGTAATTAGTGTGCAGAATCTTCTTTTTAAATTTTGAAAAATGTATAATAAGAGGAATATCTACTTTAAAGGTTTTTGTTTTCGAGACATATTTATAAGGGTCAATTGAAAAATTATTAAATTATCTAAATGAAATACGAATTTTATTTATTTAAATTTTTACAATATTATTAACTTTTTTTAATTTAAGCTAATGTTTAAAGGGCATTATAATTGAGTTTTTGTGATTAACTTCTAATTAACCACACATACATTTATTACGGGCCTTTAGATGGGCCTTCATTCCTATGGATGTTTTAGGTTGAGCTTTCACTACTTTTATGTTACCGGGTTTCGGATATATAGAACAACCTCTCTCTTTCCTGAAAATTGCGTATGTTCTCTCAAAGGGTGTTAACATTAGTTTTCTCTCTGAGATTAGAGAATAATTACCGACTAACCTTTAAATTAATGTCTGGTTACTTTTAACATAAAACTTTTAACACATTCAAATTTAAAGTAAATAAACTTCCGGTCCAAAGCATTAATGTGTTAATGTTAGTAAACATTCAAATTAAAAAAAGATTTTAACTGTTAAAAACCACGCAATAATATTTATTAATACTTTTAATAAATTATTAAAATGCAAATACAACAAAACAATCGTCCAGAAGGAACCATTTGATATGTTTTTTTTCTTCAGCTAATGTCAATATGCTAGATAGTTATTTTTTCAAAATATTGTGTTTTTGTTATCAACTCAGTTTTGTTATTAGCGTGTTTATTTATTAATTTAGAATGATCTCAATACTTTATAATTGACACTTCCTTCACATATAATTAGGCGTTCCTCCACAGTGAATATTCCCTTTCTTTCGCTCTTACCACAATGGTAAACTCTATCGAATGTAAATTTTTATGCTTACATCGAATAATAAAGGTTGTGGTATTGGGTTTTATTTTTGACTATATACTGTTAAGGCCCTGTTATCACAAATGCAATTGGCACATGGATGTTGGCCCTATCATAATATTTTGTGCATGAATATTTCTAGAGCGCGAAATACCGCACCGCTTTTTAAATTTCTTATATTTATTATTATCTTATATTACATACTATTAATTTATTTGTTAAAGCAATTAAAATTAATATAATTTTATAATTGGGGTTTAAAATATTGGTGCGGACGTGATAATACTATTTGATTTATATCAACACCAGTCTTTTTTCTTGTTGGAAATAGGGTCCACCAATATATAGACAGTATTAGTATTCTAGGGTTAAAGCAAGCCCCTTTTTGCCGCCAAATAAGTTTGTTTTTTTATTCAATGGGTAATCTATTAGGAGTGTCTGTGCAATGCACCTCAGTAAATAGTTAAAGGTGCGAATTTTTTTTTAATCAATATATATATATAAATAATCATTATTTGTGTTTATATTATTTAAATATATAGGATAATATGAATTTGTATATAAGTTAATACCTTTATAATAAGTTAATGATAATTTTATAGAGATACTTATATCTTTAATTCTTTAAATTTAAAGATATTTAATAACGCACAACTGCTATAGTATAGTGCCTTGGGTTAGTATTCAACTAAACAATTTATAATTTTATCAATATACTGTTTATTTTCAGAATGTTCTGTCGCCAATGAGATAAGTTGTAGCGTCCGCACCACGTTGGGTCTATTTGACAGTATTCATCCAGCCCCTTAATGCCGCAATCAGAATAGTGATTCTGACAGTCAATTAATAGAGTTCTATTTGTTGAAATTTTGGTTATATTTTATAGGTCAGAGTAATAAAGGTGGACCCCTCTCTTACACACTACAAAAAATAAATAAATGTAATTGAGATTAAAAAATATTTTTATATTTGATATATTAATGAAATATTAATGTTATTATAATCTTAATCTTACACCTCTCGTGAACATTAATATTTTATGGTTAATGTTGGCTTAACTTACTGTTAAGCCTCCTGCATCTACGGATTGGAGAAAGAGATATATAAATATATATTTAAGATAATGCTTAAATAGAGGTATTGTTGTTTTTAAATTATTAAATTCGACTTAAATAAATAAGACTTGGATTTATATAAGCGAAGTTTAGCAAATTGTCTCCTCTAACGAGAGACTTCTAATCTAGACGGCCTACCTGGATAATGTTATAACTCCTATTATTGTGTAAATTGTAGTGTAAGAGTATTCATTACATTAACATCCAAAACCAGATTACTCTTCTTAGAACTGCTTAGTTGGTTATATAAGTATCTAGATTAATAATTTAAAAAGTTCCCCAAAAGAATGAACTCATAATAATAACCACATTGATTATACTCAAAATAATAACATATAAGTAATATAAAATAATTAATACTTCAACAACCTTCACCAAACTTGTTACAAAAGATTAAACCTCATTAATACTGTATTAGATAATCTATAACATAATTATCTGGAGAGAGTGTAGTTCAGATGAATTCACAGGACAAAGCAATAGGAAAAGTAGGAAAGAGTAATTCATATTTAGTCCCTAGGATCTTTTTTTCCATAGGTTGGCGTTTAGGGGGTGCTCAACAATTTGCCCTCTAACAATAGTGGGCATTTTTAAATATTACGAATTGTATTTTTTTCATATGATAATTAATACATATAGGTGATTAATCACACTGTAACAGATTAAGAAAATATTTATTGGGATACAAAAGGTTAGAGGCAACTGTCAAGTCTATGATTTAAAAGAATGTGTAATTTGTAAAAGGATCCATTCACATGCTTTCAAAACACCAAATCCTCCACAACTACCAGTGGAACGTGTAACTTTAGATTTTCCTTTTTCCTCAACAGGAATTGATTATACCTCAAAAGTAAAATAAAAGTATATATAATTCTATTTACTTGTTCAGCTTCTAGGGCAATTAGCTTAGATTTAGTTGAAGATCTGACTGCTGAATCCTTTTTAGCAGCCTTTAGAAGATTTTGTGCAAGATATAATACCCCAAAAATTGTATGGACAGCATTGCCTTTATTTTCCAAAAGGTGAATTAATTATCAATTTGATAAATTTAGTCCTTTCTCATTTAGGACAAAATCCATAATTAATGGAATAATATAACTGTGAAAGTCATGGCAGATCAATAATTTGGGAACGATATTGCATAAAAACTGTAGAAGGATTTGTCTGTAAAAGAATGTGGTTATTAGACACTATTTTTCCATCTTGAACAAACCCAAGTGAACCATCTAAAATCAGCAGATCATGCATTCATTCAACTAGAATAATTTTCAAATAACTTTTCCATACTCAAATAATTTCACACCCAATTAATTCACCAAGAATTCTCTACCCCTATTCATCTTCTTAGGGAGTAATGAATTGGATGCCTAAGGATATAGATCAGGATGACATAGATTTTTTTGGTTGTTGATAGAGTTATTCTTTTAATAAGACTTAAAATATCGCTTAAATAGCAAAAAACACTTCAAGATGGTGGAAATAGAGTTCTTATTGGTCTTTGCGAAATTTCAAAGAAAGTGGGTTATGGGGAAAAATCTTATTAAAGTGGTGATGTGTCAATTCTACATCACGTATTTCCTGGGCAACTTGGTAAGAGTTATAGTAACTCTGATAGGGGAAGATGGAGTTAGGTAGAGTTGATCGGTATGAAAAGCACAAGGCATAAAATACAGAGATACTCCATAAACTATCGTTTTTTGGACCCATTAGAGACACACTTAGCATCATTAATGAATGTGTTACTATGTGTGAATAATTTCCAGAGTTCTTCCATAGTCGATTAAATTATTCACTCGTGCCAACAAATAGGTAGGAGAAAAAGGCTAATATGTTTCTGCAGATCAAAATGCAGGATGGTATACTAGAAAATTTCATGAAATAAAGGCTGAAATAATTCAAATAGAAAAAAAAAAATGCAACAACTTCTTTTGTGACATTTTTTTATAATTTTAAATTTGGTTTTATAAACTGATTGTTAACAATAAATTTTAGTTAACATAATTCTAAATTATAATGTATGAGATACAGTATATGTATATAGTCATATTGTTTAAAAAAAAAAAAAAATAATAACAGAAATTTCTTATGGTTATTATACTAACACATTATGTCTTGAGCTCAATGAGTTCTATTTAAAATTAGATATTCTTGAAAATTCATTAAAGACCCACAATTTGGGTCTAAATGAATTTTATGATAAAATTTTTGTAATTTACTAAATTTTACATAAGGAAGATTGCAACAAATAGGCAGGAGAAAAATAATATGTTTGCAATTTTACTTCATTAGTCATAAAAATAAATTGATTTAATACCAATTTGGCGTCTTTAATTTATAACTTTTGGAATCATATTATATATGAATTCTATATAATTTTAATTTAATTGTTTTGAGTGCGTCCCTTCTGTTGTCTCCCAGGGCTTTGGAAATGAGATCTCTTACACATACGTACACTAGGAAAAAGTGTGTATAGGATTGCTCGGAAATAGAAAAAATATACTTATATATTTAAGGTTGAGTTGCGGCCATTTCTTTCACCTGTTAATGAAGGACCAAAATATAAATCACTTATATTGGAGAGAAAAGAGAATATCAAGACCAAAGCTTACAAAACATTCGAGAGGAGAAAAAAAAAAAGACTCCCGAGAGAATCCATAAATGATATAATTCTTATAACATTCGTCAACTTAACTCATATGTTATAATGGTGAAAAAGTGATTTTCGTTTCTTGAATATGAAACGTCATAAAACTCGAGTTTAAATCTCAATTCTGGGCACCGAGGTGGTTTGCCTTCTTTTATTCCTCTCCCGCTCCCTCATCTCCTTTTTCCTTCAAACAAAAATCAACTAACCTCCTGGGTTTTCCCCATAAATTCAATAAATAATTTATAAGTGTTAATATATAATAATATAATTATATTAATAATAAATATAATAATATATTATATATATATATAATTAATAATATTATATATATTAATAATATATATATATTAATATATATATTATAATAATTATATATTTAAATATTATTATTAATATATATATATAATATAATATTAATATAATATATTTATATATATATATTCATTTTATATATTATATATTATAAAATATATATAAATATTATATATAATTAAGTATGAAAAGTGGATTCAAACCAATAAATTGATCTTCTAAAGCCCCATTTTAAAATAATTTAAATATCATTCTTTATATTGTTTAACTTTTGTTTTTTTTTTTTTGGATACTGTTTAAGGTTCCAAAAACAAAAGTAAAAAATTTTCCCTTCACACGGAATATAAAACAGAAAATTCTTGAGTCCCCCCATTTTTTTTGGGCAATTTTAAAAATAGGGGTGGGGTGGGCTTGCCAATATCATTATCTTCACTTCTACCAAGTTTTTTCAGGGTGGCCATTTTTTTGTACTTTGGGTAAGTCCTTTTTTTTGTCATTATAAGGGGTAAGGGTGGTTTTGCAACCTTCATTAATCTTTTCTGCTTTTCTGGTAAATTTGACTAAGGAATGTTCTTTTTTTAAGTAAAAATTGTACAAGTTGAATATCGCTCTCTCAACTTTAAACAATATCAAAAAGTATTGTTTCTTTTTGGGAACGTTACTTTTTGAATTTTAAAAATATTTCCTAAAAAGGGGATTTTTTGAAATAAATTTCGCTTTAAAGGCAAGACCTCATTAAACCCCCAATTCTTTTTCCTAACATAATTTTTCCTCAATTTTTTTAAGTGCTTATTGATAGTTTTTCGTTCTTTTTTCTCTGTGTTTCGTGTATACTTACAAACGTGTTTTTCCCCAGGTTGTTTTTTTTCCCTTGTGGTTCTATATTCCATTTCCCCTTTTATTTTTTATCTTTTTGCATTTGTAGAAAAAAGATGTGTCTAAAATAAGAAGACAATATTTTTTTAAAAATTTTTAAAGTAGGACCCTATATAGAATGTTTTCTAAAATTTCAAATAAAGGGGTTTTTGAATTTAACACATGACAATAAAGTAAAGGTCTTACTTTTATAAGGTAAATTCCTTTACATGGGTAATATATTTTTGGTTTTCCCATATCAGTGGAGGTTGAAAAGAGCTCAGTCCCCCCCCCCTTTGGATGGGCATAGCGGCATGAATTTGAGAGATTCAAAGTTCTTTTACACAAGTCCCCATAAAATTTTTTTTTTGGTTCAATTAATTTCTCCTATGGCTAAATTTTTTTTTTTTTTTTTTTTTTTTTTTTTTTTTTTTTTTTAACAGTTAACCACAACTCACGGGCCCAGGGCCTTTTTCCAAAGGAGGGGGGCAAGAAAATAAAACGAGGAAAACCCACCCAAATCCAGCCTTAAGGGCATCTTCTTCAGGTAAGCGGCGCAACGGTGGGGCTTTTAAAGAAAGAAGGAAAGATTTTTTAAATATAGTTTTTGGAAAAAAAACAGAAGAAGGCCCAGGAGTTATGTCCCCCGAAACAGAAGTTTAGCTTGGAACAGAAAGAAGGCCACACAAGAACAGTCTGGGGTTTCTTCCATATCCACCAAAATTTCCCCCATGCGAGAAAAGCATGGCACCCTTGTATTGCGAGGGCGGACGCAATGGAGGTGGGAAATAACGAGCGGCCCCAATCCCCCGCTGAGGCATCTAAAACCGCTGTACAGTTAACCTACATTTGAAAGAGATAGTGCCCGCCAAACGTCCCAAAGCGTTCCCCGCAGAGTAGAAGGGGTCCAGAAAAGCAGTTTTTTGAAAAGGTAAGGGGGCGTTTTTTTTTATTAGTTTTCCCCATTTATTAATGATCACAATTCTCTTTCAAATAAAGAAAAGGGCTGGGAGCCCCCAATGTGAGAAAAAAAAAGTAAAAACCCATACAAGGGGGCGAATTAGGGCCCCTTATATAACTGGAAAGGCAAAACCTTGTGCAAGAGGAAAAAAATTTCCCCGCAACTTGAACAGAAACTCCCCAGTTTCTTGAAGGCCCACCTTAAGCAAAATCATTGAAAATATGAAAGGTTTTTTCCCCCCCAAGAAATTTTTATTGTTTTTTAAGTTTTAAGAAAGGATGAAAACGATTTTTTTTTTTTTCAACAAGGAGAGGGACGTTAGAGCGTGAAGGAAATAGGAAAGTTTTGGGAGGTGGTCCCTTTTTTGCAGACAAAAGAATGATTGGGACAAGACCTATCAATGAAATTTTACAAAAAGTTTCAATTTTAACAAGGGTTGCGGGTTGAAACCCACCGGGAAAATCCCATTTCCAGAATCGACAGGAATAGAAAAAATCGGAAAAAGACAATTCTACGACGAGAAGAAACTCTAGAAGCAAAAAGGGGAGCACTTTCAATTTTTGAAAAGGAGGTAAAAGAAGAAAAGTGGGAGGGTTTGAAAAGTCATCGGCAATAAGAGTGAAACAGAAGGTTTTTTGGAAGTACAGCTGAGGAGTTCGTTTAATGAAAAAGTAGGAATAAAGTTTTGGAGATAAGAACGGAACCTTTGCGGATAACACCAAACAATTTTAAACAGGGAAAAGGGGAAAGAAAGGGTTTTCGCTTCCATCACGAGTGGCTTTTTCGGGATATAAGAGCGTCGGCAAGAAGGAAAACCTAGACAAGAAGTAAGCAAAGAGAAGGAGGAAACCCAAAGGAAAGGGAAGCTTTAGAGAGGCAAGTGGACGCGTGCCCCAAACCGGTCCCAAAAAGCTTTTTTGGAATAATGTAAGCGCCACAACGCCCCAAGACCCTCCATGGTCCCCCAAAAAGGCAAAAGAAGACATAAATCGTTAGATAGGAAAAGTAAATGTTCCCACCAGTTGAACCTCGGGGGCCCGAACGAAAAAGCATACTGGGAAAAATGAATTCTGAAAAACAGGAATGAAGAATCCCAGACTGAATCCCCCAGGAAATGAAAAAGAGTTTTAAGGAGAAGAGTTTCAAAGTTTTTAGATTTTTAGAAATAAGTGGGAGGAGCATCACACAATCATGGGTAATGTTCTCAGGAACAGTGCATACTTTGCCCACCGGGAAATCGGTTTGGACTGGTTTTGCGGCAGCTTTCCTGCACTGAAGGGAAAAGTATTTAAGGTTATTTTAAAAAGGAACAATAGAAGGTAAAGATTTTTGAACGAGGTAACATGGCCGCCAGTTTCAGAAGAAACACTCCCTCAAAACCACGGGGAGGAATTGCCATCCGGGCCACTAAGCCTTTCCTGAAACCGTTCTAGAATCTTCAGGAAATCCCCATGCCACACGGATCAAATTGTATACAGGTAAAGACATGGGAAAACCCTGAAGGAGGGAAGGAGTAGAAGGAAGGGAATGCCAGGAAATCGTCCAAAGGGTTAGAATTGATGAAAAAACTAGGGCCGAGAAGAATTTGGGCCCTTTTTTCAGAGGAGAGTTTAAGCAACAGAACGTTCAGAGCGGAAATAAGGGGGAAAGAAGGCAGGAATTTTACAAAAAGTTTTGGGTTTTTAAAGAGATGGTTTTTTGGCAAGGGGCCAAGAATTTTTATCTGTGGAAGTAACAAACAGTTTGTCGCACTTTTTGGCGCAATATGGCCTATATATAATGACCCCTGTTCCCGAATTAGTATTATATGTTCTTCTAACACAGTTATGGGATAGTATTTGCTTCCTATTTTTATTTGAAGTTTTGCTAAATCTTTTTGTCCATCAAAGTAAAGTGATTCTATTTTGTCATTAGATCTATCATTTATGAGACTTCTATATTTGTCTCTCTTTCTACTAATTTTACTCCTGTCATTAACTTTCTCCTGATCTTCTTCACTTATAATATCTAAATCTTTAAGCAGAGCCGAAACAACAGCTGCTGCTGATAGATAGGAAATACCATATCTATCACATTCAAGAGCTACCGCTGGCAGATTAATCCTCATTTGTTTAGGTTTAATTTTAGGTTCGGTTTCCAGTGTATCATCTTTTATTTTCCTCTTAGGAAAGTTTTTTTTTCCTTTGTGAAGGAACATGAAGAAAGTGAAGCAGTATTCAAAAATTTCTGTTCCTTTTCCAACCGTTCTACTTTATCAGTGTTTCTTCGGGTTTGTGGCCAATCGGTTCCGAAAATTATCATTTTACGTTCAGTTCTTTGATCAGTCAAAAAATTTCGTTCTTCTGGAGGCACTTTCTTGCTTTTAAAACAAAGGCAAGTAGCAAAATACTGCATTTGCAACAAGCCACATTCAATAATTTGCCAGCTTCTTTCTTAAATTCTTCAATCTTCAATTTGTATCCTAAGTTTTTAAACCCATTTTGATTTTTTATTATGGTACAAAATCAGGGCACTCTTAACCATTCAGTTGTTCCGCCCTATGCAAAAAATAAGCATATTGTAAAATTATATATATATCTATATCTATTATATCTATTTTTAAATATATATATAAGTATATAAATTATATTTATATATTATATTATATTAATATATATATATATAAATATATATTAAAATTAATATATATATATATCATATCTATATACCTATATATATTAATATAATGCTATATTAAATATTATATGACAAGTCTAACTATTGACCTTTGATCTAAATTAAATTTTTAATTTTTAACGCCTATATAAATTAAACTACATATAAATTCTAACGAAGAAATCGTTGAGTAGTAAATATTTGAAGTATAAACGCAAAAAAAGATGCAATATTCATGTGTTTACTTTATGACGCGGAGGAATTTTAAGAACCATTTTACCAACTGTTGACTCATAATAGGGATGCGCATCGCTTGGAGTTTTTTCTCAATTCTATTGTGTATTTTTTGGCACATCACATCCTGAGTTTATTTGAGTTTCTATGGTCCTACCAATATATATAAATTATATGTATACTTATATATATAAAATATATACAATATATATATATATATATAATATAGTATATATAATATAAATAATCACATATATATATATTTAATATATAGTATATATAGTATATTTATATATTTTAATATATAATAATAATATTAAATATAATATATATATAATTATATATAGTTATATATATATATATATATAATATATATATATATTATATTTAATATTATATATTATGATATTTATTGTAGGTATTCCAACGGCCAAAAATAGGGGCCGTTCGAAGCCGAGGAGGAGCCAGAAGGGGGGACGTATTTCCCATTTAAATAACACGTAAGTGGCGGGGCGGGAACACACCCGCGCAAAGACGCTCAAAATATCGCGCACTCATGAGCGGGGGTTCCGGAAGACTCCGGAAGGGGTAATAGTCTACCCTGTGTTCCCGGAAGGCCGACGAGACCCGACACTGCCATCTTTTGCCGGTTTAAACCCTTGGGTATCCCTTTAGTTAAAAAAATATCTATAATATATATATCACTAGATATAATATATATATATATATATATTATACTACTATATATATATATCTATATATTATATATATAATAATATATATATAGTTTTTTTCCTTCGTTTTTTGCTGTCGTTGTCTGCCTCGTTTTAGCCACCTAGGGCCGCCCTCATATTCTGCCGCACTAGGCATTTGCCTAGTTTGCCACAGCGGTTACAGAGGGCCCTGGTACAAATACTTTCACTACGCTTTGCTAGTTTTTGCCAAGCGGTTAAGAGGGCCCTGGGTACAATACTTTTCATACCAATTTCTTATAATGAATTTAATCCTTTGAAAAGAAATGCAGGGACATCGGCACAGCCCTCTGTTCCCAAATTTTAATGCAGATTCTTTGCTCATTAAAATCGGTCATAACAGTTGAAAAAAAGTTCACTCACCGTATTTAAATGTATAAATTCTTTTAATTCATCCTCCACAGTTGGAAGGACATAATACATTAATCGCTCAACTGTTCCAAAAATGGGGCACTCGTAAAGCGATCTTGTCTTGATGCCTGTCATTTATTATGTTACTAAAAATTGTCGAAACGAAAACAGAATAATGTTATTTCTACGTCAAAGGAGCAGCAAAAAATATGAGTGTTGTCACAACAAATTTCTTAAGCTACTGACTTATTACATAAATGGTAAAAGTAACAACATATAAAACACTAACAGAAAAAAACATTGCAGTGAAATAGGAAAGAAAACAATAAAGAGTTTGACAAGTAACACTTGTATTGACATGTATGCAAACGCTTACACACACACACACACACACACACACACACACACACACACCAAACACACACAACAACACCACACACACACACACACACCACAGATAATAATATATTATATATATATATTATATATATATTATATATAATATATATATATATATATATATATTATATATTATATATATATTATATATTTATATACATATAAAATTATATATATATATATTATATTATAAATATAATATATATAATATATATATATATATATATTTATATATATATATATATATATATAATATATATAATATATATAATATATATATATATATATATATATGTTATTATATTATATATATATATATATATATATTATATAAATTAATATAATATAAATATATATATATATATATATATATATATATAGATATATATATATATATATATATATTATATAACTATATATATATATATATATATATATATAATAATAATATATAGAGGAGAGAGGAAGAGAGAGAGAGAGAGAGAGAGAGAGAGAGAGAGAGGAGAGAGAGAGAGAGAGAGAGAGAGAAGAGAGAGAGAGAGAGAGTGAAAGAGCGAGAAAATATAGTGTTATTTTTAATATTCAAAAAGAGCCTAAGATGTTCTTGAACGAGCATATTTCCTTATTAAAATACACGTATTTTCCAAACGAACAGTCCGATTGACTTGGTTTTGGTATCATTCTTTTTCTCTTGAAGTGAGCTATAAAAGTTATTTAACATAAAATTTCGACAAACAATAAATACTTTAAGAAGACACTTGAAGAAATTAGCAAAAATAACACCATTTTTCGAATTTGGGGGGATGAGGAGTAAATCCCTCATGCCATATATATTCAATATTTTGAAATTTTCATTAAGACACCCTAACCGAACTTTTGGCACCTCAGACGATTTTCGATTTCAAAAATTTGAATTTTTCCTTGCATCTCTTCTCCGTGTTCGGATGTGCATGAGTTTATTTTGTGAATTTTCTGTAAATATTATATATATATATAATATATATATATATATATATACTTAATATATTATTATTATATATATATATATATTATATAATTATTTTATATATTATATATGGGCGTAGGGCAGGATTTCATTTGGGGGGGCAAAGGTTGAGTGATATATTATATATAATATATTATATTATATATTATATATATATCAATATATATATACTATATATATATATATATATATATATTATATATATATATTATATATATATACTGTATTAACTGAGAGTTCACAGAGGAGAATAACTGAGTCTTGAGAAGACGTAGCAGAATAAAAAGCACCCAGACTAGTTGACCTCAAGCCAATATTGAAAAGAAAACACACTTAAAACACTATATAAAAAATATTATATTTTATAATACGTTTAATAATTTGTTACGTCAGTATATATTGATTGATGTATCTTTTTTAGTTTAACCTATACTACATAAACACTAAAAACGTCGTCTGGCAAACATACAAGGTTCAGTTTTTTATTTCGCCTAGATTTAGGGGGGGCAGTGCCCACCTGCCCTGCACCCCTGATACGCCCATGTATATATATATATATATAAATAATAGTATATATATTATATAATTATAAATATGAATTATATATTATATATACTATATAATAATATATTATATATATATATATTTTATAGTATATATAATAATATTATATAATATATATAAATATAAATATATATATTCAGAATGCGTAACTTTTGAAGAATTATACCTTGGGTAGGATGAATATATATCTATTAATTAATAGTAGAAATATATATATATATATATTATATATATATAAGTATAATAATATATATATATATAAATAAATATATTAGTATACTATATGATAATATATATATATAAATACTATAGATATATATATATATATATATGTAGTATTATGTATAATATATATAGTATATATATATATAATATTATATATATATAATATATATTATATATATATATATATATATATATTTATAAATTATATGATATATATATAATATATTTATATATATATTAAATTATAATATCATAATATAATAAAGGCCACTATAATGCTAAAGGACGAAGAAAAATAAAGAGGACATGATATCGGAAAATTGCGAACTTCTGGCTCGTGCAGTCCTGCAGTGCACGTGTTAGCTAAACTCCAATAGAAAGATCGCGAGAGTTTACCACAAGTTGCTTTTTTTTTTATCATGTTAAATTTTTATATGTTAATTTTTTGGTAATTTTTTTTTTATTCTTTTAAGGGGCTCGAGCCGACGGAGGGAAGAGGGGGAAGAGTTCCCACGTCGTCCCCGCTTGAAGCCCGAGAGACCCTGAACTCTTTCCATCTTTTGCGATTTAATCCTTGGGTATTCCTTAGTTTTAAAAAAAACCGTTATTTGCAACCTGCCACTATGCTTGCAATTCGAAAAAAATCGATTAACATTGTTCGTTGATATATATCGGTTTTAACTTCCTTTTAAGGACAAGTGTCCTTTATAATATATACTATATATTATATATATTGTGATCTATAATTTTATATATATAATATAATACTATATATATATATATATTAATATATATATATATATTATATATTATCATATATATATAAATAAGAGAGAGATGAGAGAGAGAGAGAGAAGAGGAGAAGAGGAGAGAGAGAGAGAGGGCATTCAAATTTCTTCTTGATTTCTAAATTTCTTCGTACGTTTTTTCGTCTGAATCGAAAAGTTTCATTTCATGTGGATTTCTCGTATTATTTTCATCGTACAGGAAGATCTCTAGTAGCTCTGTCCAAAGGCTGGAATATGAAATCTCTGTAGCTCTGTCCCAGAACTGGGGTATGAAGATCTATTGTGGTAGCTCTGTCCCATGAACTGGGGTTTGAAGATCTCTGGTTGCTAATGTAGTTGTTTTTCTTTAAATTTATTTTATAAATCAGTTTCTTTTTTTAACTTTTAATAAAATTCTAATAGTTTGTTAAATTTACAGTTTAATTTATTTTATAAAAGACTTCAAAAATATTGGTAGGAGCCTACGTACCCTACCTACCCTATGTACACGCCCCTGATATATATATAATATATATATATATATATATATATATTATGTATATTATATAAATATTATCATTTATTATAATATATATATATATATATATATATTATATATATATATATATATACTATTATATTATATATAATATATATACTATATATATATATATATAATTATATCAGAGTGCGACTCTCTGCACCGTGCTGCAGAGCACGAGTATAACTATTATTGAAACGATCTATGGTTGCTATTTCCAGAACTGGGCTTGAAGATTCTCTGCATTTTTTTCAGAAATTGGTCAATAATGAAATTATTTATAGCAAATTAAAAGCGAAAAAGGTAAGAATAACCGCTATAAAATAACGCTTTTAACCCATTAAAAAAGGCGGCAGTTCATGCCCATAATCGGATGGCGGAGACGGCATCTTGAAATTTAGATGATTTAAATATTAAAGTAATCTGGAATCGACTACAGAAAACGTTAGAAGAACAACGGTTAGAAGGAAGGACTTCTTATAATAATATAGTGATATATAATTTATATAATATATATTATATTTATTATAGCATATATACATATATATATTATACATAAAATTATATTTATAATTATATATATTATATATATATATTAAAATATTATGATAAGTACATCTTTGTCTACTAGAACAAAACTTTATCTCCTAAGGCTTTATTTAATAGCCCCCATAAGTAGCAACTAACCTAATTGATTATGTAAGGCCCGCCAAGTAGCCCTAACCTAATGGATTAATGTAAAGCCACAAGTACGGGATTTCTCCACGAATACCTAAAGTAATCACTTGAAAGCCCCAAAGTACTTACCTTAACCTAATGGAATTACAATATGAAGCCCCAAGCCCTAACCTAATAAATTATGAAAGGCCCCAACTATTTTGACACAAATTTAACTATATATATATATATATACTTATTATAATCTATATATTTATATATTATATATATATATATTATATATAATTATTATTTATATATGCTTATATATTATATATAGCGTTAGTTAAAAACAGGCTGGGAGTAGAGTGTTAAAAATAGTGATTACTTGGCCTAAGTTGTTTTGAATCTTTCGTCATTAGAATAAAAAAAAAATTTTGTAGCTATTTCTTTAAAAATTTTGCGATATATTATTTACCTGAGACCTCTACTTTTGTGTCTTTTTAAAATGCAATGAAAATACTGCTATGTAATGCTTGTAAAGTCCCATTATCAATTATAAATTGACATTAAATGCACATAAATTAATTATTTAAAGTCCTAAATAACTGTTTTAATATGTTTATGGGAAACTCATGTGAAAAGAATCCTATAAATTCATGTGTGACATGTAACAAATAGTTTGTGAATTGATTCTATTGATCAGAATTAAAATGGAGTAAAAAAATAATTAGTTTTTAGCTTGAATTTAATCTTTCAAGTCAACTTAATTCCTATGAGGTTCAAAACCCTAATGGTCCGTCTTTTTATTTATCATATGAATCATTTCAATACGGATCTTTCGATTTAGGGTTACCGATATCAATTATATTCGATATATCATTTTGGACCTGAAATTTGGCTCTCAGCAAAGATTGGAATTAAGCCTATATGATATATACATATATATATATATAATATAAATATTATATATATTATATATATATATATCTATATATCTATATATATATATACAATTATATATATATAGTATATACTATATATATATATATATATATAATATTATAATATATATATAATATATATATATATAATAATTATATATTATATATATATATTTGTATTTGTGTGCATATGTGAATATTTTGATAAATATATAAATTAAATATTTTAAATAGATATAACACATATTTATATGACATATATATATATATTTATATTGTAATGAGTATAATAAAGAATATAAATTGTTTCATTTATTTGTTTTAAAATAGAGGTCACGTGTTGCCAATTGCAATATCGTTATTTTTTGTTCTATATTCCAAGTGTACAGCTGCAATGGCCAGTCAAAAATACGTAAATATGTTTATATTGTTCGGACGAACGAATAACCAAATGAGAATTCACCTCTCTTGAAACATTATTTTTGATCTGGATTATATTGGTCCGTCGTGTCAAAAGCTTTATGATAATAAATAATATTATTTATTATTATTATTATTATTTATTATTATTATTATTATTATTTTATTATTATTTAATTAATTCTATTATTATATTATTATTATTAACAAAAACTCTATCACCTAATAATTAAATTCTTTAAAACATTATCATGGATAATATTTTAAGTAAATTTTCACAAATCTGGCCTATTAACTTTATATACTATATAAATAATTTTATATATATATATATAAATATTTTATTGAATAAATGCATTTTTAGCCATTGTGTGGTCATTCTTACTCTCAGTTTATTTATAGTTAGTTTCTTTACCCTGATTGGAACGAAAGGATTGATCATACTTGAAGAAATAGCTATTATACCTACGTAAAGAAATGCCATACCGCTTTTTCCTATGTAATGGGCTTTGTATATAATTAAGTTTTATCTAAATTTAATTGATAAAATGTAATAATTTAGCTTACTGAAATTCAAGGGCTGTGATTTCGATAAGAGAACGTAAACTGTATACCTGAAGAATTCGTATAATAGTAAAAACAAGAATATTTGTATCTTTTTCGCTTTCATTGTCGTTCCCAAGGTGTTTATAGTTGGTAGTTGTGAATGCCGCTTATATCTCGATCAATTTTTATTATGTATTAAAGTATATATTTTGTAGCCAAGCAGTGTTTTGTTCTGTGATTTATTGTACATTCACAAGAAAATTTTTTATTTTCAAATTAAATATGCTCATTTTGATTTCAAAGTGTAAAATATTGCATTCTTATTTATTGTTAAGATAAAAGTATTTAAGTTTGGGCTCATAAAGTATTTGTGAATATATTAACTTATGTGTCTCAATTAGCATCAGAGTGTCCGTCTGTGCTTTGCAATTGTAAGGTGCTTTTTGAGTCGTTGCTTAGACTATTACTGGAGGCTAGCTTGTATTTTATTATACAAATTTATTTTTTGAAGTTTCGCAATTATTATACTGTGGTAAATAAATATAAAGCCGTCTTTGTAGTTTAATTTATTTATTTTAAATTATGGTTTATTTTGTTCAAAGTCACGAATTTTTTGTTTATTAAAAGAATTTGTTTAAATTATGATAAGCAACTCTTTGCATTGGAGTAAACAGCTGTTTATATGTCAGCTGGTTTTGCATTGTTTGTGCACACTGAAAAATCGACGTTTTTTGTAAAATGTTAAATTTTAATTAATTTTCAAGTAAAGATTTAATATCTCTGATCAAATCACCCAGTCTTGTATACTTTTGTGTTAAAATACTTTTATTTATTTCTATCTCATTAATTGAACATAAATAAGTTTATGGTATTTATTTTATACCATATTTATGGGCGAGGATCTATATAAATTTAGTAAGAGTATTTTACTATTGTTTAACAGTTGGTTGCACATACACATTCGGAGGCACATATAAATGTACATATGCATGTATATATAGTTATGGTCGTTGAATCTGTATTGGAAAAAAGGATAATATTTTAAAAGTATAAAATATAATTAGATTATTAGGGTACTGAGGTTCTATCTATTCAATGCGCATGTATGTAGATACCTACGAACATCTAACTATATGTACATGGATGCATATATAAAACCTAGTCTTGTATAAAGCAGTACACATTTATTTATTTTTTTTTATTAAAGTATTTTTAAACTTATTCCCGTAGTTTCTTGAGTGTTTCCAAAGGTAATTCATTTTCTTATTTATATTTAAATTCAAGTAATATATTAGGTCTTAAAGACATTGAGTTCAATTGGTCAATAGTGATGGGATCTAAAGCAGGTAAATTCCTTTGATAACGAACTGATATTGACGATCAGGGCTTACAAAGCAATCGAACCCGGTTCAAACCGTTGTTTTCCATCATGAAGGATCCTTCAGGTGAGAATAGTTGTATAGTGTTTTTAAGTATAAAGAGTTGCACTATATTTATTGCACAGGCCGGTTTTAGCTCATTCAACGGAGATCTAGATACTGTCTCTACAATAAGTTTGAGAACTAAGAAATGATAGTTTGGTTATTTGTCCAAGGGGGCCATAGGTCCAATGTTGTTTATCAGTCTGAGAGTAAGTTTTTTTGTCATTTAATTTAATATCTTTTCAAACAATCCATTACATTTAAATTGGGCGTTCCTGTTCGGGATTTTATTTTGTAACCCTTCAGTCATTAATATCGTTTTATCAATTTGAATTTCACCTCGTGTGCAATTGGAAAGTTTGCTATTTTTTGCTTAAAATATTGAGCAAGTGTAGTTCTATTTTCGTAATTTGCTTTTGCTAGAACGACTGTGCTATATGAGTCACTTGTTTTAAGTATTTTTCACCAAATATCCGGCATTTGGGATAATATGTTGATTTGTGTTGTAACTGTCAATATGCCGTCGTACGGGTTTCTTTTATTGAAGTTGAACGTAATATGATTTTATGGGTATTGGTGCGAAAGTTATTTTTGCTATTGAACAATCCCCATTATTTTGAAAACAATTAAACTGTTGAGATAACCCCACCGAGGATTATTCGGATCTAGCGATAAGTATATTATATATTAGTATATATTATACTACTATTAATATATATATATATATATATATTATATATATAAATATATCTATATATATTATATATAATAGTGAGTTTATATATATATATATATATATATATATATATCTATATATATACATATAAATGTTAATTTTTTTCCCAATTAATTTATTAAGACATTGTGTTAGATATAGGTCAGATTAAAAAATTACCAAAAGTTTGAAGCGAAGCGAAAAATATGATTGTTCGAATTCCGAATTTCCCTTAGTTTGTGTTCTGGGCGAAAAACACTATTTTCCCCGCACAGATTTTTGCAAATTTTTATATATAGTTGTAATTATAAAAGTGACTGTAATTGCAACTATATAACTGGTTTAAACAATAGTGAAAGTGTAAAGGAATTTGCAAAAATCTTGCGGGAAAATAGTGTTTTCCCTCGAGAACACAAACTAAGTGGAAATCGAGAATTTCGAAAATACTATTTTCGCTTGCTCAACTTTGTAAATTTTACTCCCTATTACAATATTAATAATAATTATATATATATCATATATAATATATATATACATATATATATAATCACTATATATACTATATATATATATAGATTATATGCTATTATATATATATATTTACTTAATATAGTTAGTGGCCAGTAAAATTTACAAAGTTTGAGCGAAGCAAAATAGTGGTTTCGAAAATTCTCGATTTCCACTTAGTTTGTGTTCTGGGGCGAAAACACTATTTTCCCGCAAGATTTTTGCAAATTTTATTATATATTGTTTAAAAATTATTATATTATATCTATATATATATACTATATATATATATATATTATATATATAATATATATTAATATATATATATATATCTATATATTATATATATATATATATATAATATAAATATTATATATATACTATATTATATATATTTGTAAATTTTGTGAGATTAGAAATTGGTTTTCATACGTGTATCAGTAGAAGCCAAATTCAGAATTTTTGGTAGAAAAACGTGATTTGTGAATTCGTAGGCGTCAAGAAGTGACGTTTGTTAGTGACGATTGATGAATGATAGTTTTTCGTTCAAGTCTTCGCAGGATATTCTTCTTGCGCTTCTATAGGATATCAGCCTCTGCTGACTTCTTTGATCTGTAATATAGAGAGTGATATAGGATAGTAAAGAAGGTGAGTCAAGAGAAGGAGAGATAATTGAAGACATATCAGACAGATTAGGAGGTGAATTTGAAAAATTAGGTGAATGGAAGGTTTGATTAGAATAAGGGGAAGTAGGTGAATTAAATAAATTGCCAAGGTTAAATGAAGATAGTTCACTAGGAAAACTAGGAGAGTAAGTCAGAACAGAAGAAGTAGGAGGGACAGAAGGTAAAGGAAGAGTAGGTAAGAGAATAGACGGGAACATACATACCTTTTTTAAGTTTTCCTTTACTTGTTGATGTAGAAGAAGGCTTTTATTAATATTATATAATATTACTCTTGAAAGTTCCTTTACTTCACCTGAATCAGGAAACCCCAAGAAATCATCCTCCTCATCATCCGAATCCTCTCCAAAGTCCATCTCCTCACTTTGAATTTCCACCCTGGACGATGTTTGGGCTGCACCTACAGGTTCCTTTATTGTATTCTTCGGGATCTCTATTACTGGAGTTTTATTTGTTAAAAGTTTGTTAAATAAGGGGTTTTTATTTAAATATTTTGGAGGAATAAACCATTTTTTTTAATTGGCGATGGTGTACTTTATATAGTCTTTTAGTTTCCAGGGATTCTACCATATAAGTAACTTCATTTGGATTTACTTTTATAATTTTTAATGGCCCCTGGTACCGGTCCCTAAACTTATTTAAGGTTAAATCCCCAGGCAATTGTACTTTAAGCGCTACCAATTGATCATGTAAGAAAGGGGAAAAGTTTTTATGACCTCTCCAATTGGTATTAAATTTGGTCCAAGGGAGTCTGGGTCGATTATTATGGGCTTCTTGATATAGAATTTCTGAAGGAGTCTTTGAAGTAGCCGAATGAGTCAAATGATTATATGTTAAGGCAACTTGTTGTAATTGTATATCCCAAAGACTAGGATGTGTCAATGACAATCGTAAATATTGGAGCAATGTACGGTTCACCCTCTCTGTAATTCCATTAGAAGATGGGTTATATGGAGTTGCGTAAATATGTTTTATATTAGTGGTTTGTAAAAGAGTCTCAAACTGGGGACCCTTAAACTCTTGAGCATTATCCGATAATAATCGAGAAGGAATTATAGGCAAATAAGGCAAAATGTTTTGTAAAGCTGCAGTCACTAGAGATGTATGTTTTAATCGGATAGGAACCGCCGCTATCCACTTACTATAGTGATCAATAAAAACAAAAACATAATTGTTTCCTTTAGCTGATTTTGGTAGTTGTAATAAGTCGACTGCTACTAATTCGAATGGATATCTTGTATTGATCTTTAGAGTGGGTGGAGCATGTTATATGTTGGAGACTTTAGCTAGTTGACATTTATAACAGGACATAGAAATGTCATGACATATATATCTCAATTTAGGATGCCAAATTATCTTCTCCAAGAGAGCATAGAGTTTACCTTGACCTATATGTACAAATTCATAGTGGTTAATAATAGCAACATGCACCACAAAGGAAAAAGACACTACATAATTATATAGATCGTTTCTATTTCTATGGATAATGTGATCATCTATCACAGATAAAAAGTTTTTAGCGAATTTAAATACCTTTAAAGGACCAATAAATGCTTGTTGCCTTAAGAGAACATTTTTTAACCTTTTTAGCAAAGGATCTTGTGATTGGCATTGTACAATATGGTCCATCAATACTTCCACTGAATCTTGTGATGTTTTTATAAGGGAAATATTTCGGATAAACAGCAATTTAAGGAGTAGTTTATTTTTAACTTCCTCCTCCCCACCAGAGTCAAACCATTCAATTGGAAAATCATTCAATTCTGTAGTTTGTTCTTCATCTACTTCTGTGTCCGCCGCGATCATGTAGATTTCCTTCGATGGTATAGAATCTTCTTTAAATTCAATTGTGAACAAAGCCCATTCAATGTCCAGATCCAAAAAGTATGTTTTTTTCTATCACTTTTAGAAAATTCTAGAAATATTGTTTTTATTTCATATTTATCACGCTCTAGCTCATTTCTTCGGATTTACGTCCAGCTCAATATAAATGGATGCTGGAGTCACCGGAGCTCGGAGACGACGGGAGCCGGAGCTGATGCCTCATGGGGTATATTTATTTTTTCATGAAAATTGGTTAAGCGTAATTTTAGATGATAATTTTTTTTACGATGAAAGTGTTTAAATGCAAACTTTATTCTCGGATCTCGGAGCTGAAGTGCACGAAGTGTTGAGTTGGGACGCCTGACTAGCCTGGATTATAGCGGAGCTCTGGAATTCTTAAGAAATAAGCCCAGGTAGCAATCGTGAACCGGGGATCCAGTGTCTGATGCCGTTGACTCGGGATCCTGGATAAAATATGTCTTCGTGTGTTCTACATAAAATAGAGCGAGAAGAAATGTTAAGTGCCTAAGCAGGAGAACGTTACGCTGAACAATTTCAAAATAGTGACATGGAAACCTCAGTCAGATGCCGACGTATGGACCGGAAGGTTAAACAGGCTTTTGGAGACCGGAGCTGGAGTCTCGCTTGATGCCGTGAAGACTGTGGGTCAGGAATTATTTGTTCAAATCAACTATTTATTTTTTTAGGTGGAGAAATTCTTAAATTGCTCAGAGTCAGACGCTACTAGAACCATTTGTTCTGAATAGTGCTAGAAGTCCTTAGTCGGATGGCCAGAGTCGAAGAGTGGGCCAAGAAAGTGGTCGCCGGTTCGTTTCTGGTTGTTCTTGATTTTTTTTCCTTCGAAAAAATGTTTTGTAGCGTGAAGAGAATCTTATATGGCTCAGACAGAAGCTCGTGAACATTTCTCCATAATAGTGCAAGAAACCTATATAGTTGGATTCGGATCGGATCCGAAGCGTGAGTCGGATTCGAAGCGGATTCTGAGGAGATAAATTTTAAAAAAAAAAGAAACTTTAAATTGTAAAGAATTGTGCTCAGATAGCGTAGCTGACCACAGGTTTTCACAATAGTCGCATGATTCCTTCAGTCGCGATCTTCTGGATCACTCGTGAGTCCGGAGCCGCGAGGTTTGAATAGTTCGGAGCAGGTCAAGAGGGCATGCTCGCAATAGTATATAACTTTTTAAAATATTTAATAGATGCAAATATTCTAACAATTGCCAGATAATGATGGCGTGTCATTGCTTAAATAATTTTTAAAGATAGTGCCGGAACCGTTAGTGCAGGAATCTCGGAGCCGAAGTGTAAGTCGGCAGCTGGAGTGCTCTGGATGCGGATGACTGCGGAGCCGAGCCGGGATAACTTGTGGATATGTCTGAGATTTTTTTTATCTAAAAACATATTTGTATTTAGGTTGAAATAACTTTAATTAGCCATGCAGACGCAAACTTGAAACAATTGAATTTATAATAATTAGTGAGAAGACCTACTTAGTCAGTGTATCGAGAATCGCGGATCCCGATCCGGATTCTCAGAACGGATTGCTGGTATAAATTTTTCTAAGTATAATTTTCTTTAATGAAAAATCTTATATTGCCAGAAAGACTTTAATACTTGAAAACAAATTTTATATTTCATACAATAGTCGCATGTAAATCCTATTCGAGATAATCCGGATTGGAGCTCGGAGCCGGAGCGGAGCAGGATATCATAAGTCGGAGATGTGAGTATCGTGAGCGAGAGTATTGATTTTTTCTAAGAAATATTGATTTTTTAGGTTGAAATTGTTATTGATAGAACAGACGTCGGTGCTGAAACAAGTTTTCTAAATAGTTCAGAAACGCTTTAGTCGGACCCGGACTCACGGAGCCAGAGCCGATCATGGTATTGATTACTTCTTTTTAGTAAAATATTTTTAGTGAAATTTTTATTGGTAGAAGACGTGTAACAATTTTCAAATAGTTCAGAAAATATTCAGTCTTTAATTCCGGATGCCTGGACAGGGAAGTCAGAGCTGAGAGAATACTTAGCCGAAGCTTGAAGTCACCAGCGCGGAAGCGGAGCCGAAGGCGGGGTCATGAATTTATGGTCAAAAAAATACATTTTTTAAGTTGATAAAAAATTTATGCCAAAACCGTACTGACAAATTGGTCACAGATAGTTGCAGGGAAACCTTCATCGTTGGGTCGGATCCGGATTCCCAGATATCCGGAGCGGCTTAATACTCGTTGTATTACCAATCTTTCACACAGATATACTTCTTTATTTCTTAGATGCAGAGGCAACGCTGGGTTCTATTTCGCAGAAGACTTGCCTGAACATCTATCAAATGTGTAGAGATCCTTAATCGGATCTCGGATTCGGAATCTGAACGTCTCTTCTGAGTCGTGGTCGGTATGCATCGGTAGTTAAATGAATTTTTTTCGAAAAATAGTTTTTTTTTTGTGAAAAAATTTATAATAGGCATAGAAGAAGTGCTGACAACAATTTTCAATAGGTCGGCCAAGAAATACCTTTGAGTTCAGATCCGAAGTCCGGAAGCGAGCTCGGTAGGTCGGTGTGCGGACGAGCGCAAGCCTGGATCCCTCAAGCCAGTATATTGATATGTCGTTTAAAAAAGAAGTATCTAATGTCTACAGGGCGAAAATAGCTAAAATTACGGGCAGAGAGGTGTTGAACTAAGTTGTAAAAGAATTAGTTACAGAAAGCCGTTAGTCGGGATCCGGAGCTGGATCAGAGCCGATCCGGAGCCGTGAGACCGGTAGCCGTAACCCTCGGCAAAGCCTCGGGTCCTGCGTCCAAGGGGAAAAATTTTTTTTTTAAGAAAATTGTATTTGTTTTTAGTGAAACAACAATTTATTGACAAAAGAATGTGCTGAATATATTGCTTCAAATAGTTCTGCATGGAACCTTTGAATGGATCCGGACTCCGGAGCAGGATCCGAGAGTCGGACCGCGAGCCGGCGATCTTGCTTATCAAATATTTTTCACCAGAAAAGTTTGTCAGTTGGAGAGAAAAAGTCACGTTCCAAGAATAAGAACTCGCTGACTAATTTTCAATAGTTAAAAACCTGTTCCGCTTATGTCAGATCCGGAGATGTCGGGAACCGGAGCCGGAGCTAGAGCGGATCCTGTTTATGAAATTTTTCAAGAAATATCTTTCTAGATGAATAAATTTATTTCAAGAAGACGTCTGAACAATGTTCAGATAGTGCACGAACCTTAGTTGGATTCGGGGATCTGGGTGCATCACTTTATATAATAACTAATACTTAATTTAGTTCTTAATAAATTTTTTTTTTTTGCGTAAAGAATTTTTACTGATATATCGATACAAGTTTTCGATTAATCAATAAAATGCCAGAGATCCTTAAGTCGATCCAGCGCCGGATCTCGGAGCCGCCGCGGAGTATGAAACGGAACCAGACTCTGATAATTTATTTCTTTAATGAAAATAATTGTTTGGGGCGGAAAAATTTATTCGCCAGAAAGTGAGGTCGCACAGACTCTCAACAGTCGCAGAATAGGTATTGTCGGAGCCGGAGCCGGACGAATTTAGTAATTATTATTTTTTCTTTTGGGTTGTAAACTTAATCATCAAGAATGCTTGAATATTAAAGATCGTATATAATATTATTTATATATTTCTTTAATATTCACATAGTAGAATATATATAGAATACTATATATATAATATTATATATATATAGCATATATATATATAAATTTATATATATTATATTATATATATACTATCTAAAATATATTAAATTATAATATGATAAATCAGATTATAATTTATATATATATATATATATATAATATTATAATATAATTATATATATTAAGGGCGAAGTGGGGACGAGGTTAAGTGGAGATACGTTGACATGGCAAGCGAACACGAGTTATGAAAGATGACATCCAAAAAATCCACCAAAAGATATTGTTAGAGTGAATGGAGAATGAATAGAGAGTGGAGGGTCGCCCTGCATATTATGTGCTGATGCACTAAGTTACGTTGTGGTTGCGAATCTGGAATAGTGTAGCGGGATTTAGTAAAAGAGAGATTGGACAGTGTGTTGGGTAGCAAGGAGGGTTGAAGTACGTACGTAGCTAGTAGAGTAAGGGTTGCCTGGTTTTGAGTGATTGGATAGTTCTCTTGGTAAGTTCTGTTAATGGTGAGCAGCTGGAAACAATGTTTAAGCTCAAATATTAAAGGAGTACTGGTGGAATGAAAAGGCAACGGCTGATGCAGGAATGTAGTATGTAAGTTTCGATGGAAGGAGATGAGCTGGTGCATTAAATCCTTATGGCGGATGCGAAGGGAAAGATCTATGAGTGGCTAGGGGTCTTTACATGGAGGTATGCTTTACCTGTGCACATGTAGTAGTAGTGAGACTATGGTCTGGATATAAGAAGTATAGATTAAAGGATAGATATAGAACTTCTGCTGGGGGCTATCACGGCATTTTGATAGGTGACTCCTGGGTTAGCAGAACACAACCAACCAAAGTACCAAGCCACGCCGACATGGGCACAAGATGCTTGCTGCGATATCAATTCTGCAATAACAGAAACGATGAAGAATTTTTAACTTTGCGCCAGGGAGGTCGAATTCGAAAACAGCGTCTCCGTTAGAAATGTCAGGAGAGCTTCTACCACTAGTGTCCGATCGTTGCCACACCAGAAAAGAACAGGTAACTTTTTTACCCTGATTTCTAGAGTCTACTCCGCTTTCGATATCAGGTCTTTGAAACGGCTACTGATTTAAATCCATACGAATGCGATGCTGTGACCCTCCGTATCTCGGGTTTTACACAGCATATCGTTGAACTAGTTTTTGCCCGAAGAATACGCCAGTGTAGCAGGAGTCATCGCACAAAGTGCAGAGCCACGCCGTACACGTGGGAACATAATTCTTGTTGCAGAGGGGTCGCGACATAATGAAGACGAGAGAAAAGGTTTCGATCATCGCGCCAGGACTGAACCGTCAACAACAGCGTCACCCGTTTAGACAATGTATGGGAAGTGTCCACCACTAAAAGATCCGAATCCGAACATACCAAAGGGAACAATAAGTTATCTCTTTACGCATTTTGTCAAGTTTCAGTGCTTACGCATATTCATCTGTTGAAACATCGATAGAATATATTCAGTTCCATAGAAGGGTGGTTGGAGCCCCTGCTAGGGCTACCAAGGCATTCTGCTACGGTGCTCCTGGGTTTACAGGAGCAACTGACAAATTACGTCAAATAACGCCCGGAATGCACAGGATGCTCTGTGTGAAAAATTTGCATATAGAGACAGAAGAAGAAATTTCAGCTCGCGCCAGGACTCGAACCTATCAGACAACAGGTCGCTTTAGACAATCGTACAGTGAGGTCGGCTACCTACTACTATTGGGAGACCGCCTCTCGCCCGTAAGAAAACAGATAGGCTCTAGGAAGTTTTGATCAATGTTTTTTGCTTCGATTATCTTCTTTTGAAATCAGGATTTTTCAATGTCCATTGAGAGGGTGGTTGGAACCCTGCATGAAGCTAAGGAGGCGGCATTTCTGCTCAGTCTTGTCTCCGCGCTGTGTAGCAGGGAGCAGCCAGAGCAAGGGTAAAGAGCCTCAGCGTCGATATGCGGCAGCAACATGCTTGTTGCGACAGATTCTTGATAAGAGAAAAGAAGTTCACTCGCGCCAGGATAGTGTCCCCGAACGAGAATCCGCCCCAATCCTGAGAACAAAACGAGCCCCCGCGCTGCTGAGACAATGTACAAGATTAAAAACCCGTTAGTCAGATCCGATCACGCGCCATGCAAGATTTTCGTTACAGTTTTTAAGTTTTCTGCTTCGATTTCACTGCTTTGAACTCATACCTTTAAAACTCCACAGAAGGATGGCTGGAACCCCTTCTGGGCTTACAACGGATTCTTCAAGGGTGCTCATGGGTAACAGTACCAACCGACCAAGGTCAAGGCAACGCCGACATGTGCAAAGGATGCTTGTTGCGACAAATTGCAATAATTAAGAAGAAAAATTCACTCGCGCAAGGACTTCGATCCATCGCGACAATGCTGTAGACGTTAGACCAGATACCTTAATGTAAGGTGCTCTGAGCCCACTATTCAGTCCACCTCTCCCAGAGAACCAGCCGGGCATCGTCGAAGTTTTCAATCGTCCTAATCGATATCACTGCTTTAGAAACTCGATACTTATTTATAAATCAACAGGATCTTCGTTGGACCTCCTGTGGGCGCTACACGGGCTCATTCTCGGGTGTTCAGTGGGTGTACAGGAGCACCAACAGCGAAAGTCAAGGAAACCCGTACAGGGCAAATTATCTTTGGCGAGAATATTGCCATATATAAGACGAACAACAATTCGATCGAGCCAGGACTCTTGCGGGAACCATTCGACACACAGCGTCGCGTAGAGCATGTACAGAAGAGGTCTACACTAGTCGATGGCGCCTCCCAAAAGATAGGCATCTCGGAAGATTCAATCTCCTGTTCGATATCACTGCTTTGAAACTCGCCTACATATTCTCTTGATCTTGCTAATCTTCTGGGTACAACGGCATTTTTTAAGTGGGTGGCTCATGGGTTACAGGACCAGCCGACCAAAGTCAAGGATTCGCCGACATGCGAACTACATGCTCGTTGCGAGAAATTCAATAATAAGGGACGAAAAAATTACACGTCAGCGACCGAGGAACAACCCTCGACAAGAGCGCTCGCCGTTAGACCAATGTACAGGAAGGCCTTTAGATTACTAGTTGCAACCGCCTCTCCAAAAGAAGACAATCCGGAAACAGTTTTCAAGTCACACTGCTCGACATCAGGTTTGAAACTGTAGCTTATTTAAATCATAGAACGGTTGCATTGGAACTATATATAATATATATATAAGTATTATATATAATATATAATATAATATATATAAGTATCTATATATTATATATATCTATATTATATATATATATTATATAGTATATCTTAATATATATATATATGATATATATAGAATAAGAGTTTTTTTTTTTGTCCGTCTAAAAATGAAAAAATTTCCAAATGTTTTATTTGTGTTTTTTAGCATTCATTCTTTAAGGTTTCATGAGAATAGAAAGATTAATAGAAAAAAACAAGGATTTTTTTTTCTCCAAATTTGGTACCGAAAGCCACATAATAAAGCGTGTAAACAAACCTGCATTGTTTATATTCAATTGTTTGGTAGTACGTGAAGTGGTTCCAGCTCGCAGTGGTGTGACTATGTTCTCTTCAAAATTTACTCAGTACTTTTCAGATGATGTGTAAATTTTTTTTTAAAAAAAGACAAATTTTAAAATATAGAACGTCCAATAATGAGGATCAATAATTAAGTTTATTATAGAGGTTAGTGCCAAAAAATTGAAATATCTTGAAAAGTTAAAGATTTTATGGCAGTTTGTGTGGAAATTGCAATAAAAACAAATTCCTCTCTCACCCTAAAACTCAAAAAACGAACAGTTTTGTTTTTGTTTGTTTTTTCATAAATTGAGAAGCATATCAATAAGTTGTTCATATCAAAAAGACTATTTCTTTTTATCTGTTTGGAATGTTGAGATTTTAGCTTATGATATGTCTCCCCTTAAAGTTGGGAAAGTAGGTTTTTTTATGCACAAGGATTCCAATTTGAGTTGGTTCGCTTGGGTGGGGTCCAAGTACTTGTAAAATGGTGTACATGCCATTATGATTGTGTAATTTCGTGATTGAATTGGGTTCTTGTGTGAGTGTGAGTGCAGAGTTTTGTGAGTCAAAAGTAAGGTCATGTTTGTGTTGGCTCATGGCGTCTGTGAAATCATTAGTTCGCCAAATAGTAGGAGGAGTACTAGTTAAAACAGGGATTTTATATATGCACATCTTGGGAAATGTATTGATAGGTGCCGAGTTGGGTAGTTAAAAATACGCTTTAGAGAAGATGTGCTTGGGAGGTGGTTGCGTCCTAACGAGATATACTGCGTAAGGATTTAATGTTTTGATTGAGGTGCATTGAGGCGATAGGTAAATATAGAAAATTGTTCATGGGGGTGGGGTAGACGGGGTTTTAAATTTCTTTTTTGCTTGTTTGAGCTGTTAGTCAAGCTATGATTTTTTTAGGGTATGACGAGTTTGGTGAAAGGGTTAAAAATATACGTTGAATTCATTTAGAAAGGAGGGGGCAAATTCGGAGGGCCTCTAAGAAAAAGGCAAGTTAAAACACCTGATTTTGTGTTGTGGAGTGGGAAAGAAAGCCAATGATGTATGAAGGGTTAAGTTGGTTGCGATAAACAAGTAAGAGAATGGGACTGTTAATACCAGGTAGAGGAGGAATTCAATGGAAAGGTCAGGTTTTGGTGTTGGAGTAGTTCCATTTGGTAAATTTATGTTGGCATGGCATTGAGTTTGATGAATTAAGTTATGGAGAGTGTGGTTATTGGTAATGGAACTCTTCCGACAACAAAACTTACCTTTCCTTGACCCCTCCTTACCTGAGATAGTCCCATTTTGCTTTACTGTGTTTTATCGCAAACCACTCTTTAACCTTCAATACATTCATTGGTTTTCTCCACTCCACCATCACATAATCAGGTGTTTAAACTTCCCTTTTTCTTAGAGCCTCCGAATTTGCTCTCTCCTTTCTCAAACAGAATTTCAACTATATTTTCACACTTCACCAAACTCTCAATACCCTAAATACCATAATCTCACTACTCAAACAAGCAAAACAAAGAAATTTTATAACCCCCTTACCACTCCCCCCATTAACACTTTTCCTTATTTACGCCCTCCGTCATACTCTCATATCATATCATTAAATCCTTGACCTAATTCTAGACTAACCACCTCCACAATCTTCGTCTAAAACGTATTTTTAACCTCCCACACATACACCTTCAATAACATTTCCCAATGTGTATGTACAATTCCTTGTTTTAACTGTACCTTCCTCCTACATTGGCGAAACTAATGATTTCACAGCAGGAAATACCAACACAAAACATGATCTTAGCTTTTGACTCACAAACTCGGCACTCACACTACACGGAACCCAATTCAATCACAACATTAACATTAATGGCATGCCACCCATTTACAAGTACTTGACCCTACCCAATTCTTTGAATCCTTTGCCATTAAAAACTTTCCCAACTTTACATACTACAAGGTGAACACACTCTTGATCCCACCTTAAACAAAATTTTGAACATCAAAAACCTTTTTTCAAAAAAATCAAACTTTCTTTTAACTAATCTGATTTTAATAATTTTTAACTTTAACGTTAAAATCTTTATTTTAAATATTTATTAGTCTTCATTCTTGCGTCTGAAGGAGGGCTGTAAGTCAGCTAAGGATCGAAGGTCAGCTCTTTTGAACATCAGAGACCATTTTATTATGGTGAAAGTATTTATTAAGAACTTTGATGATATTGCGAGTATACATGTAGGTTCAGGCCTCGCTAACTTGAGTACTTCACTAACTTAGCGTCTTATTGCTTTGATTTCTACTTATATATGTATATATATATATATATACTAAATATTTATATATATATATATATATATATATATCTATATATAATATATATAATAATATAGACTATATATATATATATTATTGTATATATATATAGACCATCACTCTGTTTGTACGACTCGTCAATTTTGATATTTCTTTTGATCTTTTTTTTAATATATATAATTTCTAGTATTTTGCCATAACTAATACAATTTAAGTGGTAACGACATGATTCGTAAAATATATGAGGACCTTTTACGTTCCTACAACTCACGTTTAGTTTTGTTTTTTTTTGTTTTTTAACTAAGAAATACTAAAGTGGTAAACCGCAAAGATGGCAGGAGGTCGGGGTCTCTCGGGCCTTCCGGGGAAACTACAGGGTAGGACTATTTCCCCTCTCTGGAGGGTCTCCGAACCCCCCCTCTTTGGGTTTTTGGGTGTCGCGGGGGGTTCCTTCGCCCCTCCCCTACGGGGTATGGTAAACGTCCCCCCTCTGTCCCGCGCCTCGAGCCACTAATTTTTTTTTTTTGCTGTTTTTTATTAATTATTATTTTTACATTTTTGTAATAGCTTTATAAACGCTGATTCCAAATATTGTAATTGGTTTTCTGTAAGTGCGTACTTTTCGGATATTTCATTTATGAAAAAATATAGGTTATATATTATATATATATTATAATATATAAATAATATATATATACTAATGATATATAATATTATACTGTAATATATTATATAAATATAATGTATTAATTATATAGTATAATATCATTTTTATAATACGTCTTATACGTGTTTCAAAGTAGTGTATTGGAAAGCACCAATGTTGTCTACTGTTTTGAAGATATCTTCATTTTTGGGGAAAAAATATTTAACATAAACTGTGATTTTTAAAAACTATTTAATACTTATTTCGATCTTGAATCATGTCCATTACCAACTGAAATTCATTGTTGGTAATCACTTGGTATCATAATAATACTTCAAGAATAAAAAACAAATAATAAAAAAATAAAACTTGACGGAGTCGTAAAACACCTATAGGCTATATATACTAATATTATTTAATTATATTAATATTCGGTTAAATTATATATTAATATATTATATATAGTATATTATATGAAGTATATATATATATAGGCACTCTTCCTTTAAAGGATGGTAACATAAAGACAGATTCTCGAAATAATCGTGAAGTCACTAATCGTCGCTAACCATGCAGTGTGAGTGTTAACTAAAACATCAATAGTAAGAAGAGAAAGAATTGGCACAGTGTGCTTATTTTATCATGTTAATTTTTATATGTTATTTTGTTTAATTTTTTTTTTTTTAAGGGGCCGTCGAGCCGACGGTGGACGACGGGGGAGGACGAAGTCCCCCTCGTCCCCCACTGAGGCCGAAGACCCTGCTCTTCAATTCTGCTAGCATAAGTCTTGGGGCTAGTAAAACAAAAAAAGAAAAAAACTTTTTTGTCAACCCTCACGCTCTTATTGCCTTTTAAAACGAAAAAAAAATCGATTACATTCGCTCGTGTCGATCTATATCGGTTACCCATCCTGAATAAGGTGAAAGTTCCTATTATATATATAGTATATATGTAATATATTATATGATGCTAATATAATAATTATACTATATATAGTAATATATATATATACTATAATATATATATAGTAGTATTATATGAAAATGATAATATAATTATGTTATAATAGTAGCTATATATAGATACTTTGATCGATATACCCAATTATCCGATTCCATGTATCGAATTACGAAGTAGATTTTCGGATTTCACCGAACCAACAAATATCGATAAGTGGACTTTGAATAATTATATATTATATATATATGACTATATACTATCATATATTATATAATATAAATTATTATTAATATAAAATATATACTATTATATTATATATATATCTATATTATATATTATATATTATATATCTATAGTATAAATAATATATATACTATTATATACTATATATATACAATACGACACTGCCATAAGGAATTTTTAGACTCTGAATGCCGTGAGGTGAGATTTTGTGTGCCTATTTTGTGAAACACATATAATGAATTTAAAAGACTATCGACTTGTGAAAATGATTTTCACAGTCTTAGCATTGTTGCAACTCTTTAATTTTGCAGGGTCAAATTTAAATTTCCAAGACGAGGTAGAAGGAAACATCTAACTCAGCTATTTGGCGTATTTATGTGGCAATGAAGTGAGCATCGCAAAGATGCAATAATTTGAAAAATTTCCAGGAAGCTAAGCAGGGTTATCAATAGTCATTGAGTTCATTATTTATTAGACTTGAAATTTATTAATTTGTTTGCTTAAAGACAAACTATCTAAGTTAGGTCTAGGTCTGACGCGGCAACGACGATCCGTCTGTATAGGTCGTACTGTACAGCTTTTTAAGTGTGACCCTTCTTCATCTAAAATTACACACCGATTCACACACACACACGACACCCACACACACACCACCATATATATATATATATATAGTTTATATATAGATATATATCATATATATATATATATAGTGGCTATACTCAGTATATATAATAGTATTATAAATAGTTATATATATATAATATATATATATATTTATATTTATATATTTCGAATCGGTTAGGTCAGAACACGAAACTTAAGTTATATAACATATATATATATATATTATTATATATATAATATGAATATATTATAGTATATATATAATACTATATTATAATATAAGTTATAATTTAAGTATATGATTATATTATTATAATGAAGTACTTATATATAAGATATTCATATATATAAATATATATATGTATAGTATAAGTATATATATGTATAATATATCATATGATGATATATTATGGCTTAGATTGAACTTTCGTCGAGTGAAAAATAATTCTCGGACACAATTCGCATATCATTGATATATTTATTATTATGATGATATATATATGCTATATATTATTGGGAATATATATATCATATAAGGTATAAGTTTAATATACTATACTATTATATATATATAGTATATATAGGTTATATATATATATATAATAATATATATATATATATATATATATATATATATTTCATATTATATATATTATTATATATATATACTAGGTATAGTAGTATAACTATATATATAGTATACTATACTATACTGATATAGTAATATATTATATATATATATATATATATATATATTGATTATAGTATGATATATATATATATATAATATAATAATATAATATATCGTTTGAAAGCCATACACGATAGCCTATTTATCTATTTATGATTAAGGACAGACAACCATTTTTCAGCAGTTTGTCTTCATAATAAAGCATCGCCGTTTTTAGTGTAGTGGTGAATTGTTTTCCTAATGTTAAGAGATGACTTTGGCCTTGTTTGAGTATGGAAATGATGATTCTACTAATAGGTTTTTACAGCATTTTAATTGATTTTAGAACTAAAGATTTGTAAAAATTGTAATTGCGAGTGTTAATAAGTATGAAGAAATTGGCAGACTAATGTTAAAATATCTAATGTAAAGTTAACAAATGGTGTGCACAGATATCCGGTTTCTAACTGTAAAATTATTGTTGTCAAATACACAGACTGTATAAGGATGCAGTATCCGTGCTATTCAAATATTACGATCTTCTTCACTTTTACTATCCATCACTCCGATCCTTAAAATAAGTGGATATAAGACTGCTTCCTCATTGGTTCTATCCATATATTTTCCATTTTGCCTCCGCTTCCGTACCAAAAAAAACATCTCCTTGCTTGTAAATACGCAACCCAGGTAAACAAACACTGTTCCACATTTCTCAATCTTTCATCGATAATGATGTTCTCCACCTTTCTCTCTTCCACTCTACCTACTCTCATTATCAACTGTCCTTTTCTGTATGTATCTCTAAACCGATCTCTTCAAATTTGCTGTCAAAACTTTCCATAAGTCCTCTCAATACTCCCTCCTCCCCCACTCCAACATGCCAATGTTATCACCGCATACACCATTGATATCACCACCCAGAGATTCGGTAAATTCCTTTTTAACCTTATCTGATTAACTCATCTAAGTCAGTTATAAAGAGTCAGGGAACACTCGACACTCCGTTTGGGTCTGATACTGAGTCTGACTCGACCCGCTACTTATCAAAGCCATTTTCATGTTTGACTCCAGTTCTCAACGTACACTCACAAACCGTCATTCAGCTTTTTACTTGCCTCTCTAAAGTTCTTCAGTCTTTTTCACTCGCCGTACACTTCCCTCACCAATCCTCCCAAAGTATGGCTCTGGTACCCGATTAAATGCCTTTCTTAGGTCT
>JABUQX010109603.1:10000-12385 GCA_015478945.1 Trachelipus rathkii
ACCCTAATTTTTCACACGTACAAACACACTGCCAACCCTTTGGTCTTCCATGGGTCAATTTTGGCCAACCCTAATTTTTGGCCATCCTAATTTTTGGCAACCCTAATTTTTCGGTCAACCCTTTGGTCTTCCAGGGGGCAATTAGAACCCAAATTTTTCGGTCAAACCCTTTTGTATTCCAGGGTACAATTTTGACATTGTGTATCTTTTTCGACCTTGTAGCTTTTTTGATGACTCAGATTTATTGATGGTTCAACTTTGATGGTTCCCAATCACCGTAAGGAGTATCTAGTGATGTTCTATCAGTGTTCTATGAGTATTAGATGAGTGCCCAGGTGAATGCCAGGTGAGTGCCAAGTGAGTGCCAAGTGAGTCCAATGAGTTGCCAATGAGTGCCAATGAGTGCCAAGTGAGTGCCCAGCGAGTTGCCATATAGTGACAACTAGAGTGCCACATAGTGCCAAACTGAGTGCCACCTTATTTTTCAAGCCTTTTTCTAGCCTCCCCTGAGCTAGAATAGCCCTAATATGGGTATCTACCCTAGGTTATTAAAGGTTGATGAGGAATCGTTGGATTGTATATTTACAAGCTGCTAGGAAGCTTCTTACTATGAGTTTGGTCTTTATCTATCACTTATAGTCTTATATATATATATATATATATATATATATATATATATATATATATATATATATATATATATTATAAATATATATATATATTATATATATATATATATATATATAATATATATATATATTTATATATATATTACTTGCACACACACCTACACACATACACTATGACACTTATACACACATTCACTCTGACACTTAAACACACTATGACACTTATAAGCACTTACACTCTCCATAAAGACACTTACATTAAACCATATACACTACACACACACACACACTTGTCATCGATTATTGACCCGATTATTTCCTTCGATATTTTGATGCCTCAACTTTGATGCCTCAACTTTGATGCCTCAGCATTATGCCTCAGCATTGATGCCTTAACTTTGAAAGTTCATCTTTGATGACTTCATCTTTTTGATGACGTCAGCTTTGATACCATCTATATTGAGGATTATCTTTGATGAAAATCATCTTTGATTGGGCTCATCTTTACCCTACATCAAAGAAACAGAGTTTAATATTAATGTCCTTCCCCTAGATCATAAAGCTACCCACCAGGGCGCAGCGTGCGCCCTCCGCGCAAAGACAGCCGCACCCGCAGGTGCGTCGCCGGCGTCCCCCGCCCGCCGCGTGCGCCCGCAGGCGCCAATATTTCCGCGTAACCGGCCGCCGCTGCGCCCGGCGCATATCCCCGCGTACCGCCCGCGCGCTGCGGCCCTCAGGCGAAATATTCACCGCACGAATGAAAAACTAATATATACTATGAGTCATTCATTTTTTACTACTTACTTAAACATTTTTATTAAAAAAAACATTTTCGCGAACCTAAAACTGTAACTCATTAAAGTTTTTCTTTTATATTTTACTTAATACTTTTTCAATTTATAAATTTTTAAAAATTGTATGTAAGAAGAAAAAAACCAGAGTGTCTGATATATAAACATTTTATTTTACTACAATTGTACGAAAATTTTATTAAAAACATTTAACACATTCATAAACCTTTAAAGCAGAAATCAGAAATTCAAGAGGTGTTACCCTAAACACCTAAGGGCGTTAGATTGCTTTTGTTTACTGCTTTACTGCTTTAACTCATTGTTTTACTGCAAACTCATATATTTTTACTACCGTAACTCACATATTTTTTAAAATTGCACGCCTTAAATCACGTAAATCAGTAAATCAATAGAGGTGTTACATAGCAACAAGGGGATTAGTATGCTTTTGTTTTCTGTTTTTTACTGCTATTAACTCATGTTTTACTGGCTTTAACTCATATGTATTTACTGTTTGACTTCACAATATTATTAAAATTACATACCTTAAACAGTAAATCAGTAAATCATAGAGGTGTTACATAGCAACAAGGGGATTAGTATGCTTTTGTTTTACTGCTTTACTGCTTTAACTCATGTTTTACTGCTTTAACTCAAATGTTTTACTGCTTTAACTCATATATTTATTAACATTACATACCTTAAAGCAGTAAATCAGTAAATCAATAGAGGTGTTACATAGAACAAGGGATTAGTAGAGGGGATTAGTTTTTACTGTTTTACTGCTTTAAACTCATTGTTTTTACTGCTTTAACTCATGTTTTACTGCTTTAACTCATGTTTTACTGCTTTAACTCATATGTTTTACTGCTTTAACTCATATATTTATTAACATTATGTTTTTTATTTTGTTTTAATACTTTTTATTTATTTTATTATTATTTTTATTTATTTTTATTATTATT
>JABUQX010109604.1:0-22500 GCA_015478945.1 Trachelipus rathkii
AGAGAGAGAGAGAAGAAGAATGAAGGAGGACGAGAGATTAAACATAAATCCTATATTCTAAGGCAGTATAAAGCATCGAATCATTGTACATAACATCAAACACATAGCACTATCCATATACTAAGCATAAAAATGTCTAGTACCCTTTTCAACGGAGGTTTTCCCAGGTGAGATATTAGAATTGATAACTTAGAAAAGATAATATTCCTCTGAAGAACAAATTTATTCTCAATAAAAATTATAAGTCTAGAGATAGGTAATCGCTTATGAATTAATGTATTTATAATGGAGACAATACATTAGGATCTCTTACTCAGTCACCAAACAACTCGTATGAAAGAAGCATAACCACAGTCTTGGGTTATAAACGAATTTCACCCCCTAAAGAGATGCAATAAAATCACTAAAAATAACCAAGACCAACCCATCCTACCAGGACCTGTTCACTTTCCCTAACCATGCCTGATTAATTGGATCTAGGGTTGGATCTATTGATTCAAACGCTCACATTTTGAGTAATCATTTTGGTAAACATCACAACATAAAATCAAGTTCTTTTATACACTGACCAACAATCATATGTCACGTAACAAAGTTTTCAATCAATATCATTAACCTAAGAATATAATGTACAAACGCAAACCTAACATACCTAGCCGGAATAAATGGTTAATCGTAACTAAGAGTTTCACACTTAACACCAGTAAAGTAACTAACAAAGCATACAAAAACGTAACTTTATATCAGCATTAACTCTAAACTATTTAACATTGCAGGTAACTATTTGCAAAATTTATACAACATTGGTGTAATTTCATACAGACCCTCGAAAGTATGGCTAAACATAATAAAGTTTCCACATTAAATAAGCTAAATCATCCAACTGAACTAAGAAAGATAATGCCCAAGACAAACATAAACATCTTAAGACAGGAAGTAAGCAGTTCAACATTAACAAAGTTCCACATTTAACACCAGTAAAGCAAACTAACATGGTATGTAAAACGTAACTTATTCTTACTTTTTCAGGGCAATATCTAACATATTGATGGTTAACTTACATTAATATAGTATATTTAACAGAAAAATTTAGCAAGAACCTTACTTAACCGCTCATAATACCTAATGGGTAAGGGCAAACAAGTAAAGTGGTGAGATGATACGAGCTTTAACCTGTTTGTTGAGTATGCGTGAAAGTGGGAATTGCAGTCAGTGACAAGTGCATCTTTTTTCCTTTAGTCTTATCATGAAAAAGTTGCCTTGTCACCGGACTGAAATGAACCTTCCAAGCGTCTCGTCATCTCTTTCACCGCCATATTGTCTAATATATCCCTGTAACTGATGTTTACATAGTATTTTCGGTCAGGTGACTGATCATCGCCAAAAAGTGAAATTGATTCCAATCCTCATACGAATCCTATCATAGTCTAAATCTTGTATATAGCATCAATGACTTCATTAACAAACCAAAATGTTTTACATTAATAAAGCTAACATAGCATCATATGAACTAGGAAAATAAATGTACAACGACAAACCTACACAACTTACGCCCTTATAAACTGTTAACATTAACAAAGTTCCACACATAGTCAATAAATCGAACATACGAGGGAAGTAAAACATTTTTTATTTTTTATAACATATAATTTTCATTGAAAAAGCGTTATATATATATACATAAAAACATATAAATACATAAAAAATATAAGTTTTCTTTTAAATATATTAATTGCATCTGGATCAGCGAACCTAGGATTCCCAGTTGGGGTACGTTCTATTTATCTCTCTAAAGATTCAATACCTTTTGAAAGGATGTAAGTATAAATGTCTTCTGCAACACTAAACAATTTTTCGGCATATGTCGATTCAACAGCACTCATTCTCTCATAACAATGAGAGAAGTAAAACTCATCCAAGGCTGTAGTTATTTAAAGCATTTCTGTATCAGCAATTATAGGGGAAACACATGTTTCGGTGTAAGTATCGTAGATTAACGTGGCTATACGTATTAAGTCGTCGAGTATGTCAACATCGTTAGATGCGATGTTATTCGTTTTTTATTTTAAAGCAAACGCTTGTAATATTTCAGGTGTTTCGAGACTGTGAAACCTATACAATGTACGATAGAATGTCAACACAATCGATGGGTTTTTCCAATATTGGAAGTTACCTCAAGGGTTTTAATATTGTCACACGAACGAGAACACCACGTCTATTCTATTAAGAACCACTTATGTTGTCTCCCCAGTTAGATATTTCACTAAACGTTGATCTTTCGGATAACAAACACTTATCCTCTCCCCATGCAGCAGCGATGTCGATAATCTTGATGAACCCATCAACACAAACGAATAAAGGTCTATTATTTGACCCTTTGGCAGAAATACAAGCAACGTAACGACTGCCATTTGGTTTACGCTTAAATATAAATGACACATCATTTGGGAATAACGAAGCTCCTTGTGAAGATATCAACAACAGATGTAGAGAGTGGAGGAGATGTTCATCGTGTCATACAGTGAAAAAATGGGCTACTACGGAAATCGTATTCGTAAAGCACCTTATAGGGTAATGAGATTCTTTCTTTACCAATCAGAAGAAAGTAAACTAGAATACGATACAACGCACAAACGAACCACATCAGTTCAAAAGGGTATATATTTCTCGGTAGCACAACAACAAAACAACATGGAACACAACAAAACAACAACAACCCCACAATAACATATACAAGAATGAAAGTTCTTTATATACAGCCACGATATATGCTAACGTAGCCAATGTTTCACATTAATAAAGCTAACATCGCATTACCAGAACTAAGAATATATTGTACAATAACCAATCTAACAACATCTTAGCAAGAATAAACATAAACATTAACCAAAGGTCCATATTAACACGATAAAGTACGTAGCACAACGATACAAAACGTACACCTATTCACTCTTTTTTTCAAGCATATCTCTAACATATCAATGTTAATTTTACATTAACATTGGATTTACGTAGCATTTAGAGTATCATACAAAACATTAAGCAATAGTAAAACCAGGAATATTTTAAGGCTTATCTCTTTTTAGACTACACCCTCCTTTCAGAAAATTTCAACATGAAACATGAAAATGATTTTATGCTTTAAACCATTTACATAAAGTGATGCAATACTTATTATATTTATTAAACAAACTGGTAAATCTGGCAACTGCGTATCACACAGAGGTGATTTGACAACACTGTATAGACTTCTGAGCTGAGTTATATATAAATCAGTGAGCTACTCGATGGGGTATTCATAATCATAGCAAAGGTCTAGGGCAAACCTAACATTATTCAACAAAAACTTAATGTGATAAGATTATGGTCTCCGGTTGGGGCGACTGGTAGATCGAAACCATCTTCTCATATTTTACAAAACTTACCTTACGTATGAATACACAGTCAACATTATAAAGTACGAACAAAAGTGGACCAATCTATCAAAAGATACCGCATCCTTGAACTATGAATGCACCCTATCATCATCAAAAGTATCACTCATCTCGATATACATCTTGAACTATGAATAAACGCTAGACATTATGCAAAATTCTGGCAAACCTAACATTATCAAACAAAATTCTAACTCCTAAGCCCTCGTTTCTAAACACATCATCGTCAGTTAACACAGTAAATATCTTACAAAAACTCATCATTTCTCTAGTAAAATAGTGTTAATTTCCACAATCATAGTAAACTTAAACATAAAACGTACCTAACTACGATAAACATGCTTTAATTAGCCAGAGTATCTAAAGCAACAACCACCTCCCGAGAGAAACCCAAGGGGATGCGCACCTTGAAAGGGTATGAATCCCGAGAGGGGGGTCACCCGAAGGGGTGTAACGTGGGCATTACCTCCGAGAGGGGATAAGGCCTCCAGCCCATCCCAACCCCCCCTTTCAGATAAATATCAATTCAAAACTGGTAGATTTGGCAGCAGCGCACACTACAGATTCGACTTGATAGACTCGTAATGCACTGTAAAGCGCTACTTGGAAGATCACCCCAGAGAGACTGCACGAAGATCCATCTGGGGTACCCTGAAGGGGTGTAAGCGCGGTAAGCGGCGCAGCCCTTTCGGGCTGCGCCCTTATGTACCGTACCCCCTTCAGGGTACCCGAGATGGATCTTCATGCATCTCTCTGGGGATCTCCAAGTAGCGCTTCAGTGCTTACAGTCCTATCAAATCGCCTCTGTATGATGCGCTGCTGCCAAATCTACCAGTTTTTGAAACTTGCATATTTTCTGAAACGGGGGGTGGGGATTGGCTGAGGCCTACCCTCCTTCGGAGGGTAATGCCCAACTTACACCCCTTCGGGTGATCCCCCTCTCGGGATTCATACCTTTCAAGTGCGCATCCATTGGGTTTTCTCTCGGGAGGTGTGTTGCTTTAGATACTCTTGGCTAATTGAAAGCTGTTTATTCGTAAGTTAGGTACGTTATGTTAAGTATTACTATGACTGTGTGATGAAATTAACACTGATTTACTAGAGAAATGAATGAGTTTTTGTAGATATACTGGTTAACTGACGATGATGTGTTAGAAACGAGGGCTTAGGTTAAGATTTTTGTTTGAGTAATGTTTAGGTTTGCCCAGAATTTTGCTACAATGTCCTACGTTTAATTCCATAGTTCAAAATCGATGTTATACCGAGATGAGTGATACTTGATGATGATAGTGTCATTCATAGTTCAAGATGCCGGTATCTTTGATAGATTGGTCACTTTTGTGTACTTTGATAATGTTGACTGTTTATTCATACGTAAGGTAAGTTTTGTAAAATATGAGAAGATGGTTTCGATCTGCCAGTCGCCCCAACCAGAGACCATAATCTTATCACATTAAGTTTTTGTTGAATAATGTTAGGTTTGCCCTAGACTTTTGCTATGATTATGAATACCCCATCGAGTAGCTCACTGATTTATATATATAACTCAGCTCCCAAGTCTATACAGTGCTGTCAAATCACCTCTGTATGATACGCAGTTGCCAGATTTACCAGTTTGTTTAATAAATATAATAAGTATTGCATCACTTTATGTAAATGGTTAAAACTCAATTTTCATGTTTATGTGAAATTTTCTGAAAGGAGGGTGTAGTCTAAAAAGAGATAAGCCTAAAAAATATTTCTGGTTTTACTATTGCTTAATGTTTTGTATGATACTCTAAAACGACGTAAATCAATAGTGTTAATGTAAAATTAACATTGATATGTTAGAGATATGCTTGAAAAAGTGTGAATAGGTTACGTTTTGTATGTTGTGCTAGGTACTTTATCGCTGTTAAGTATGGACCTTTGTTAATGTTAGTTGTTTATTCTTGGCTATTTTTTTTTTGGGGGGGTTTTTTTTTTTTTATTGTTATTGTACAATATATTCTTAGTTTTGGTAATGCTATGTTAGCTTATTAAATGTGAAAACAATGCTACGTTAGCATATATTCGTTGGCTGGTATATAAAGAAACTTATTCTTGTACTATGTTATTGTTGGCTGTTGTTGTTGTTGTTGTTGTTTGTTATTTGTTGTTTTTGTTGTTGTCTAACGAGAATATATATACCCTTTTGAACTGATGTGGTTCGTTTGTGTGCGTTGTTTTCTTGTTTACTTTCTTCTGATTGGCTTGAAAGAAGAATCTCATTACCTATAAGGGTTGTTTACGAATACGATTTCCGTCAGTAAGACATTTTTCACTGTACTGATACGATGACATCTCCTCACATCTCTACGCTTGTTGTTGTTGATATCTTCACGAGGAGCTTCGTTATTCCAAATGATGTTCCCATTTATATTTAAGCGTAATACCAAATGGCATCGTTACGTTGCTTGTCTTTCTGCAAAGGGTTTCAAATAATAGACCTTTATTCGTTTGTGTTGATGGGTTCATCAAGATTATCGACATCGCTGCTGCATGGGTAGAGGATAAGTGTTTGTTATCCGATAGATCGACGCGTAGTGAAATATCTAGCTGGGAAGACAACATAAGTGGTTCTAATAGAATAGAGTGGTGTTCTCGTCGTGTGACAATATTAAACCCTTTGAGGTACGCCCAAATATTGGAAACCCATCGATTGTGTGACATTCTATCGTAACATGTAATAGGTTTCTAACAGTTCGACACCTGAAAATATACAGCGTTGCTTTTAAAATAAAAACGAAATTAACATCGCATCTTAACGATGTTGACATCCTTGACGACTTAATACGTATAGCTCACGGTGTATCTACGTATTTACACCGAACATGTGGTTTCCCTATAATGCTGTTTCAGAAATGCCTTTAATACACTATCAAGCTTGGATGAGTTTACTTCTCTCTTGTATGAGAGAATGAGTGCTGTTGAATCGTAAAAATATGCCGAAAAATGGTTTAGTGTTGCAGAAGACATTTATTCTTACATTCTTTCAAAGGGTATTGAATCTTTAGAGAGGATATATAGACGTCCCAACTTGAATCCTATGTTCGCTGATCAGATGAGATTTTTAATATTTTAAATAAACTTATATTTTATGTATTTATATGTTTTTATGTATTTATATAACGCTTTTTCAATGAAAATTATATGTTTTAAAAAAATACGAAAACTTGTTTTACTTCCTCGTATGTTCGATTATTGACTAATGTTGTGGAACTTTGTTAATGTTAACAGTTTATAGGGCGTAAGTTGTGTTAGGTTGTCGTTGTACATTATTTTCCTAGTTCATATGATGTCTATGTTAGCTTTATTAATGTGAAAACATTTTGGTTTGTTATGAAGTCATTGATGCTATATTACAAGATTTAGACTAAGATAGGATTCGTATGAGGGTCTGGAATCAATTTCACTTTTGGTGATGATCAGTCATCTGACCGGAAATACTATGTAAACATATGTTACAGGGGGAAATATTAGACAATCATGGCGTGAAAAGAGATGAGAGACGCTTGGAAGGGGGTCTATTCAGTCCGGTGAAAGGCAACCTTTTCATGATAGCTAAAGGAAAAAGATGCCTTGTCACTGGACTGAATTCCCACTTTTCACGCATATCAACAACAGGTAAAGTCGTATCATCTACCAACTTTACTTTGTTTGCCCTTACCCATTAGGTATTATGAGGGTTAGGTAAGGTTATGCTAAATTTTTTTGTTAAATATTACTATGTTAATGTAAGATTAACATCAATATGTTAGAGTTATGCTTGAAAAAGTAAGAATAAGTTACGTTTTGCATACCATGTTAGTTGCTTACTGGGGTTAAGTGTGGAACTTTGTTAATGTTGACTGCTTATTCGCGCATAAGGTGTGTTATGTTTGTCTTTGGGCATTATTTTCTAAGTTCAGTTGATGAGGTCTGTTAGCTTATTAATGTGGAAACTTTATTATGTTAGCATACTTTTCGAGGGTCTGTATGATAATTAACCAATGTTGTGAATAAATTTTTGCTAAATGTTACTGTGTTAGTGTAAGATTAATTTAAATATGTTAGAGTTTATGCTTGAAAAAGTTAAGAATAAGTTACGTTTTTTTTGTATGCCTTTTTAGTTACTTTACTGGTGTTAAGTGTGAAACTTTGTTAACGTTAACCATTTATTCCTGTCTAAGATGGGCTAAGTTTGTTGTTGTACATTATTTTCTTAGTTCAGATGATGCTGAGTAATCTTTATTAATGTGAAAACTTTGTTACGTTGACATATATTGATTGATCTTTGTATAAAGAACTTGATTTTATGTTATGTTTTATCCAAAATGATACACGAAATGGACTTGAATCAATAGATCAAAGATCAATAACGATCAAGGATGAGTTAGGAAAGTGACAGGTCGTAGAAATGGATGGTGTTTGATTTAGTGATTTACTGCTTTAGGGTATGTAAAACGTTACAATTTTAGTAAAAAATATGACCTTAATCAATAGATCAATAGATCATAGATGGTCAGGAGGGTGACAGGAAGGTAGATGGATGGTGTTTGATTTAGTGATTTACTGCTTTAGGGTATGTAAAACGTTACAATTTTAGTAAAAATATTGACCTTAATCAATAGATCAATAGATCTAGAGATCAGAGGGAAGTTGGATGCTGGTTGGATGGTGGTTTGATTTAGTGATTTACTGCTTTAGGGTATGTAAAAACGTAAATTTGTAAGTTATAAACATAAAAAGAATAAGAAATTTTATTTATTTTTTTATTTATTTATTTATTTTTTATTTTTATTTATTTCCTGATGGTTCTGAAACCATTATTTTCGAAATCTACAGACCCAATAACATATATAAGGACACCAATATTGTATCATTACACAAATATTTAATAAATCGGCACCGCACGGGGCCAGCCACAGGTGCAGCTGTCCCTTCTATGGCTCATTTGCTCCGACACATGAGACTTCTCATTCCTTCTTCCTTCTCATTCCTCTTCTTCTTCTTCTCCTTTTTCATTCTCCTTTGTTTTTGCACTCTGTGCTCTTTTTTCAGTCGGGACCCCCTCAATGGGGGTCCTAGACACCCTACACAGACTTATATACCATCATTTCGAATCTACGACATCGATAACCCTTATAAAGACAGCAACATTGGTGTTATATGATTGTTTATTAACTCGGCACCGCAGTGGCTCCAGCACCGGTGCCGGAGCCAACTCCTCAGATTCACATACCAAGTATTTCTAGAAATTCAACTCTGAATCCTCTCACCAAATTTCAGCCAATTACGAACACTTCGATTTTTTTAAGTGGGGTGGGGTCCCCCTTCGGGGACCCACGGGGACGTAACTTCGTCTAGGACGAGGTTACCTCCCCATCTAACACCCCTCCAAATTTTAACCTGATACGATAACTCTAACTACTACTACACTATAACTTACTACATCTACTCATCATACTACTACTACTTGCTGCTACTACTACTACTACTACTAATCAATAATAATAAACATACACACTCGTTGATTGAAGTGGGGTCGGAACCGTAGCCGGAGCCGGAGTCTGAACCGGAGCCGGAGCCGGAGCCGGAGCCGGAGCCGGAGCCGGAGCTGGAGTCGGAGTCGGAGTCGGAGCCAGAGCCAGAGCTGGAGTCGGAGTCGGAGTCGGAGTCGACTCGGAAATTGGTGGAAGAAAAATCCACAATTTCTTCCGAAGTAATAATAAATAATAAATAATGTTATGTGTAATGCGCACGCGCGCTCTGTCTGTGTCTGTCGGTCAAACAGACCTTCGGTCTGTTTGACCTCCAAGTGCTCAGTCGCCCAAACGCTCGTTAAGGCCTAAAACGCACCCACGCAGATCATCCACAAGGCGTACAGCGCAATATCGGCGTTCCACCCTCGGGGGGTGACCCCTCTATATACATCCTACTGACTTGAAATCACCAGGTTCCGTAATTATCACCCTACTAGATTATATTCCATAAAGTTTTCAGAGCCTCTATCTCTTATACTTTTTGAGAAAAAGCTGGTATCGGTCAAACTGGTGGGTCACTACTCAGTGTACCCCTTACTGAAAGATAGACAAATGTGTGGAGGTGAAAAGGGTGATATTCGAAGGAGTGTTAACACCGTTCTATTATATGGGCCAGAGACATGGAGTACGACCCCAAGAGAGGATAATAGAATACAGTCGACGGAGATGTGCGTTTAGAGTGCGGATAATGGAAAGACTAAAGAAGTAGACATAAAGAAACGAAAGAAATAAGAATGAGGTTGGAGTGAAGTCATATTAATAAGATGTAGCCGGAGATTGAGGTGGTGGGGACACCTGGAGAGATTCAGGAGGAGAGAGTGGCAGGAGGGGGTATGGGAGTGGAGACCAGAAGGACAACAAGACAGTGAAGAACTAGGAGAATGGGAAGCTCGGTGGAGGACTCCTTGTGAAGATCATGGAAATGAAGTCGAGAAAAGAGCCTGAGAGAAGAGAGAGAGTACTGGGAGGATATATAAGGAAGAATCGAAAAAGAGCCACTTGGCCCTACTGACAAGGTCCTGACCTTTCCGGGGAGCGGTTGTAAGTTATGTTCAATATATATATATATATATATATAATATATATATATATTATATATATATATTATATATATGATATATATATATATATATATATATAATATATATATATAATATATATATATATATTATATAGTATATCTGTATATATATATATATATATATATATATATATATAATATATATATATAATATATTATATATATAATATATATATATATTATGATATATATTATATATATATATATATATAATATATAATATATATATATTATATAATGTGTGTGTGGTGCAGTGGCGTAACTAAGAGTCATAGGGCCCCCCGCCAAAGTGGAAATGGGGCCCCCTTGGACCATATATATATATATATATATATATATATATATATATATATATATATATATATATATATTATATATATATATATATATTATATATATATATATATTTATTTTTATTTTTTATGTATATATATATATATATATATATATATATATATATATATATATATATGGCTTATATGCTATTTATCAGATTAGTACTCCTTTTTATTGGAGAAATTAGATATTTGCATAAAAAAAGTAATGACATTTTTGGAAAGAGTATGTAAAAATGAGTATAAATGTTCTTTAAAAGGGAAAAAACATGTATTAAAGACTTTTCACTTTTTTGTACAAAAATTTAATCAAATTCTCAAAAACATCTTTTTACATTCTGCTTCCAAATGTATTATTACTATTTTTACTTAAATATCTAATTTCCCCCTCCTCTCCTCCAAAAAATAAGTATCAATCTAGTTAATATATATATATATATATATATATATATATATTATATATATAATATATATATATAATATATATATATATATATATATATATATATATATATTATATATATATATATATATATATATATATATATAACAAGAATTATAGATAAGATGTTAACTTCCAAAATTCGTGAAAATATCTGTTCTCGGCTTGTCAAAATATTCGAAAGGATGAATGCTTTATAGTTTACCAAAACGTTTTTGGTTCATTGCCATGAATTTATTAACCACTTCTTTCAGATCAAGAGTACGACATGTTTCATTTTCAATGCTTAATAAAGCCAATGCACTTAGCCTTGTTTGTGTCATATTGTTCCTTAAAAAAGTTTTTATTAACTTGAGCTTTGAAAACGACCTTTCAGCTGTTGCAGATGTTACTGGTAACGTCAAATACAACTGAACTGCTGTACACAAGTCTGGTAAGCTACTTGCTAAGCAGCTTGTTTTTCTACGAATAAAAAGTTTGCTAAATCTTTAATAGTTTCCATATTTTTCATTTTCACTTCTGTAGTCATTAATGCTTTAAAAGTGATTAATTGTTCATAAACCGAAAGATAAATCTAAATCGCATTTTTCTACCAGTTTTGGTAGCCTTCTTCTGCAACTTTCATTTCGTAGCTCTGCTATTGCTGCAGGAACAAGAAATGAAAATAACTCATTAACATTTTTCATGCTAATGAAACGAGTAGTTATCTGTTCATTTCAAGAAATTTATTGAAAACCCTTATTCTAAAGGCTTTCAATGGGTCTTCAATTCTTTCATAAGATAAAAGCTCATCAAAAAAACTTTTTAATCTGCATTTGACGTCTGGAAGTAATTTTTGCTTCAATGTTCCAATGATGTGCTAACTTCGTAGTTTCTCTCAACTACAATTTCAAATTGTCGGTCTTAGCTCACATAGTTGATTGTTGCTTGTTCCCAATATGTAGTGCTCTTCTGAAGATCTGTATTTGGACCTTTGCAATATTTTTGAGAACATCATTGAATCGCTTTCCAATACTTTAACTGTGTTGATTACACAAAGACAGAGAAAGTAACTCAAAATTTTCAACCGATTCTGAGACCAAGGGCTTCGTTTCTTTCACTTGACTTCTTACTCATAAATATCACTTGAGATAAGAACTGCGAAATACTTTTGAAATTGTTTTCTATTGCTAGTAAGGAATCATACTTGGATGACCACCTAGTTGGACACAATTTTTTAGTGCTTTTGTGATGCATTCGTTATTTGTTGAACAGCTGTTAATTCCTTGCCACCGAGCTGTACTAGAACTGAAATACACATATACTTTTTCCAGTTTGTCATAAAATTTTTGAAGAGCCATTATATCTTTTACAGAATCATTAAGAATTAAATTTAAATTATGAGCTGCACAATGAATGTATTCTTTATACGAGCCTGAAGTCCTGAATATTTCCCTCGCATATTTGCTCCTCCATCATAGCCTTGACCTCTGCATTTTTCTAATTTAATGTTTTTGTTATCTAATACCTTAATTATTTGTTTTTTCAAAGTTTTCGGCACTGTTCTCTGTTATGTTATAAAAACCCACAAATTTTTCTTCAGGGGAGGTGCAACTATTTCTTAAGGGCACGCCCCAATTTTCACCCCCTAAAAATGGACATAAAATTCGGAATTTTCAGTCGATTTTGACCCTATAAAAACCAAACTGTAGTTTTTTTCCCCTCTAAAACGTTGTTTACGGGTGTTTTCATGTGACTGTAGTCATTCTTTCAGAATTTTAAATTTTTCAAAACCCATGTTTTTGACATTTTTCGTATCAACTTCCAGAATTTTTTTCGAAATGACTTCAAACTTGAAATATGCATAGATAGGTCCATTACCTACAATAGCCAAAGATGATTTTTCGATTTTTTGAGTTTTGTGCTCAGCATTGTTCAATTTCCAAACCCACTTTTTTTGGATTTTGAAATGAAAAATTGCGATATTTTTTTCCTGTTCGGGCGAAGTGGATGAAATTTTCAGGGCATATGTAGTTGGGGGAGAGGCACATTTTTTACTTAGATAATTTCTTTGTATATGCAATAGTTTTGGATTTGTTTTTGGAACAAATTTTCCAAAAAAAAATTTTTGAAATTTTTTTAAACATTTTCTTTTGAGTATACAAAAAAATTATCTAAGTAAAAATGATGCATCTCGCCCGACTATACAAGCCCTGAAAATTTGATGTTGATCGGATGAGTAGAAAAAAATATATCAATTTTTCACTTTTCCAAAAATTCAAATGTTTGAAAAAGTGAAATATTGGGATATTTTTTTTTTATACTTGTCCGATCAACATCAAATTTTTCAGGGCTTGTATAAATCGCGCAGGATATTGCATTTCACTTATATATATATATATATATATATATATATATATATATATATATATATATATTATTATAGTATATGATATATATATAGTCTATAATATATTTATGTTGTATTTAATATTAAATATAGTATATTATATATTTATGTAATTATGTAATATAAATATATATAATATATATATAATATAATATATATATTATATATATATTTATATCATTATTAATATATATTATACATTAAATATATAATATATTATATTATATATATAATATATATATATATATATATATATATATATATATATATATATATATATATATGTTGTGTAAATTATGTATTTTTTCGTTTTTCATTTATTTCGTTTGTTTGCTCTTCGCAATTATGGGCCCCTTTACCTGCGTGGGCCCCCCCGCACCGCGGGGTCTGCGGGGCCGTTAGTTACGCCCCTGTGTGTGTGTGTGTGTGTGTGGTGTGTAGATGTGTGTGTGTGTGTGCGTGTTGGTGTGTGTGGTGTGTATGTGTGTGTTGTGTGGTGTGTGTGTGTGTAGTGTGTGTGGTTGTGTGTTTGTGTGTGAATTTTTGAACTTTATAACAATTATCTCATATACTTACATATATTTAAAAACAAAGAAACTACAGCTTTGGTGGAATTTGAACCCTTTGCTGAGAGAATTTTGTTATTTTTCTTAAAAAGCAATTGATAAAGCTCAAATGAAGAGGTGGTTACTGGTGGTAACTAATCTCTCTCTCTTCTCTCTCTCTCATCTCCTCTCTCTCTCTCTCTCTCTCTCTCTCTCTCTCTCTCTCTCTCTCTCTCTCTCTCTCAATTAGATCATTTCAGCAAGGACGAAAGTTTATCAATTTCGCACATAGTTAAGAAATTGTGATACATGATACATATTATTATTATTATCTGTACCTGAGAGACAAGTTGTCCAATGGCATGATTCTGTTGTTGTTGTTGTTGTTGTTGTTGTTGTTGTTGTTGTTGTTGTTGTTGTTGTTCTTGGTTGTTGGTTGTTGTTGTGTCCATTTAACAGACATTCCGTATTTTGTATTTTTTATTTTTTTAAAACTTATTGCAATCGCTATTCTGAAGCATACTTTGTATCAAAGGTACATGAAAATACGATCGATATTATCTGAGTTACTCATTTGATAAATATAATAAATTTGAGGTCATTGTCAAGTTATACATAGTAAGCACACTATGCGCACGACACACATTGAGCACCACATCACATGTCATTAAGACAACACATCTAAAATAAAAATAACAAACACTGCAACCGTCCAGGATTGTAAAATAGTTGTCCTCCAACAAACAATCTCTCGTTCTTAACAATCTCTCACCAGATCAACAAACAACCACAACAACACAACAACAACACAACAGAATCATGCCTTAGGGCAATAATAATAATAATAACAGATAATAATAATAATATTATAATGTAACACAAATTCTTAACTTTGTGACGAAAGATAAGATTGTGCAAAAGAATTACTAATTTCTACTTTTATTTATTCTATGTAATTATATGAACGTTATTTATATTATTATTTGAGATATGAGAAGTAAATTGATGTATAGAAGTTAGAATGTAGAGAGATTAAGTAGTATAATTGAGATGTCACGTATTGATTGAAGAGTAGCAGAGTACGAGTAGTAGTTGGACAGCGAATGGAGAGAAGAGTGAGTAGACGGGCACTTTAGCCCCTTTATTCTTTTTAACATTCAACTCGATTTTAAATTCAAACAATTTTGTTTTTTTAATTCACTGAAGCTTATATATTAATACCACGAGATTATATATAGGCGCGACAAAAATTTCTCCCCTTTCGAATAACTAACTGTGGCCTCCGCTCTCTAACAAGAACAGTGACTTATCAACATTTTCGCACGACCCACAACACACACACACACGAGGACCTGTTTTTGTTTTTTCCTCTCTGTCTCTGGCGCTTTGTTTTTCACCTTCACCACCACACACAACCACACACACCACACACCACCACACCACATCCCACCACACACACACCACCCACAAACACAGCACACACCACACACCACAATATACCTATTATTCACCCTCTCTATACCTCACTCATCATATACCCCTCATAACAAGGGTATAGCTAGGGTTACCTTAACTGAGGGTAATACCTATAGCGCTACGGGTGCGGTATGGAGCTACCGCTATATATACGTTGTACTATACCGGGGCTACCATCATTTGCGCAGAGCAAAACAATCAATCGATAACATATCTATAATGCATAAATAGTAATAAATATATATATTACATAATTTATCCCTAAATATATATATTAATATTATTATATATTTTATTAAATGCGGATGTATTTGGTTCTGTGTGAGCGAATATCTTGAAGAGAGTTATTTGAGAGGATTTAGATTAAATGAGAGATTTGCAGGGTAGTGTGAAAAGGAAGGGGTCATTTGATTAAGTAAACAGTGGGATAAGAGTAAGGTTAATGATTGTGAGTGAGTGAAAGTCTCAGTGTGAATGTTTATTGTATAGATGTGAGCAAGCTAAGAAAAGTGTCCTGTAGTTTAAATATTTTATAGGGTATTAAATGATTTGGAATTAAGAAGGTGAAATCGGACGAAATGCGAGTGTAGTAGGAAAAAGATTATTAGTGAATGGCAGGAAGGTTGGCGGTCAATTTAATAAATCGCTGGAGTGAAAATGCCAAATGGGACTTAAGTCTTTGAGTGTTGCTAGGTCTTTACATGTAGGGATATGTATTGTAATTACCTGTGTTATTGTTAATGGTAGTGAGTACATTATTGAGTTACTGGAATATAGAAAGTAAATTAAGGATCTCAAAGTCAAACTGTGTTCAGATGACAATCTTATAGGGGTGTGCTCATAAGGTGCTTGAAGAAAGAATTGAAAGAGAGTAATAGACGTATTTAGATGGTGGTGATGTGTGAAGAAAGTGCGTAAATGAGAATTAAAATTGAACAAAGTTATGTTATGAATGGTTTGGTTCAAGTGGATAAGTGTATGAATGATGTAGTGAATACAATAATGTAGTTTAAAGCGGATCTTATAGTGGTGATAGTGTGTTAGGGAACCGACACCGGCTGGGGATCCGAATGAGAAAAGTGGTATTTCGAGTCGTGTGAAACGAATGGTTCTTAAGAGAGATGAATATGGTAGTTTGGTCCAGAGGACCGAGAATAAAAGGTGATGAATAGGAGAAATGCCGAGGTTTTTTGTATAGGGGGTATGTAGTTTGGCCTCACTGGGCTCACCAGGGTGAATGAAACCTTCAATTTTTACATTGATTCGATTTATCCTAAATAGTGAGGGTCCGTCGCGGTTCCATGATGCTTCTAGGGATGATTTTACCTGTCTGTTGACGAGCTCTCACTAATAATTAAATGGTTACGAAGGGAGCGGTAAGGTCATGTGGATTTTCTTTATTCGATCGTTATGGTCATGTATTCTCACCTACTGCTTATTTCTTTCCGATTGACTTGTTACAGCCTACTTACTACCTATAATCTTGGGGCAAAGAGGAAGTTGAAGAAAGAAAAGAAAGAAAGAATATATATATAATAAATATTATATATAGTAAGTAAATAAATATTGAATATGTATATATTATCTCTGACCCCGATTATAAATGAGTACTACCTTTGAATATTTATATATGAATGTTATATATCGGACCAAGTATATTATATATATTAAAAAAATATCCCATATTTACACTTTATTTCATAACATATTATTTAGCAAATTTATTATTGTAGGAAAAGTGAAATAATAATTGATATATTATTAATTTTTATACTTAACCATTATCAGATCATACATCATAAATTTCTATTATCATATGGGCATATTGTTAGTCGGATTATAGCTAGACTCAATATGAGCATATCATTTTATTATACTTCTAATAGATAATTATTTTTATGGATTTAATTATATACTACATAGACAAATGATGTTTTAAATAAAATTTCAAAATAAATTTATTTATTATATTATTTATTATTGAAATATTATGTTCTACTAAGTCACTATATATATATTAATATATTTTATTTAATATATATATTGTATTATATATTTTTATTTTAATTTTTTTTTAATTTTTTATTATATTTTTTTTTTTATTTATCATTGATATTTATTATTATTATTTTATTCTTTATATTTTGTGCTATTTTATAAGATGTACTCCAGGAACGAAAATGCTAATTATAAAGAGTCTAAATCGTTAATTTAAATGACTATCTGGAAAGGTTAAATATCACTCCATAGATATAAATATAGAGATGTTGTCAAAATCGATAATCTTAACATTAACATATTCCAACAAAATATTACATAAAGACAAATTGGAAGCCACCTTATATTGTTATATGTGAGAGCTTCAACACTTACACGAGCTCTTTACTATCAAAATGACGCTAGCTTCGTGGCCGGTGCATTTAAGGCTCATTTAAATTGATATTCCAGTATATAAATTTGTGAAATAATATAATCGCAACGTTTAAAGTTTGTTAGAAACATCTCTCATAATTTACAAAATACACTAGTACCATAATTATGATATTTTTAATAGTATTTGGATGTTTTGATGCGGGTAGGAAGACACTTCGTTTGCCACCATCTCATATGTCATCCTCCGCCGTCCCCCGCAGAGCGGGGGGAGCCAAAACTCAAAAAATCGAAAAAATCCCGATCTCCGGCAACTGCGGCGGTCACTGGTGAGAGGTTGTTATATTGTTAAATTACTATCTAAAATACCCATAAAATGCATTATAATATTATATCGAAATATACGTAATATATTGAGATTCAAATATGATATATGCAAGAATTGAGAGAGAAAAAACATATCTAGAAGAATTCCTATAAATAACTAATATAACTGAAAATAAATATAGTTCAATATAAGTAACAATGGAAGTTCTATTAATATTGAAATATATGAAAATAAAATCATTCACTGAAATAGAAATTTGAAAAAATTAAAAACAAGTCTACCAATTGAAATACATAACATACACTAGTATAAAATAAACCATAACCAGAATAATTATTTAATAGGAGGGAAATAAAAAAATAAAAGACTTATCAAGAGTTAATTGGTTATTTTATATAGGGATTATCAATAAATGAAAAACTTAGTAAAAATCATCGTAAATTTATTATGAATCCTTTATATTATTAGTGAGAGGTGAGTATGAAAAATTATGGTGGACGAATTGCACTACACTCATAAAATTATAGTATTAGATTGAATGTTTCTGTACAAATTAACCATCATTGCAAAATAAAACAGCTAATAAAAATGATAATTGCAGTGAGAGATGTAAATGGTCCCCGATAATTAACGATTTGTTAATATGAGATAGAGTGCTGATCCGAAAAATTTCCTTCGAAACAAGAACAAACAACGGTATACAACTCATACGTTGTATATATAGAATGTCCCTATATATATATACATAAAAACATTTATAATAATTTAGAAAAATAATAATGCACGTCAAGGTCAAGTAGTATGATGGAGGAGCAAATAATGTAACGAGGTGCAAATCATTTAGGACTTCAATGGACCGTAATAACAGTATACTAATATCAATTGTGCAGCTTCAATTAATTATAAAATTTTACATTCTTATGATTTCTGATATAAATGAATTATAATAATAGGACTTCTATCAAAAAATTTTATGAAACCAAACTGGAAAAAATGCTATATGTGTAAATTTCAGTTCTAGTATACGCTCGGTGGCATAAGAAACATTATAAAACTAAAGGCTTAAGTTTCAACCAAATAACGAATGCATCACATAAAGCACCTAAAAATTGTGTCCCAACTGTACGGTGGTCATCCGTCGTATTAATATATAATTATAACTATTATATATATATAATATATATATATATATATATATATATATATAATCTTTATAATATATATGTATGTTGTAATCTACTCTATGATATTTTCGTGTGCCTTAAAAGCAATATTTTATTATTTTATACGAGTTTTGATATAACGCTGTTAATAGATATTCCTCTCGTGCGTCTTAAAAGCAATTTTTAATAATAGAAGATAGAGCCATTTAAAGTCACGTGATATCAATGTGTATCGGTTTTGTAAACATGTTTTTTTCTCATTCCCTTCGTTTGTTTATACTATTTTACATTTAGTTGGTTCTAATGGATAGTTTTTATTAGTTCCTTTGTTCTTTTTCTTTGTAAATCTATTTAGAGTTTTAGTTATCTATTTGAAGTACGATTTAATTGATTCGTCGTTATAAATTATTGTTATTAGTCGTTAGGGAACAAATATTGTTGACAAATGGGATGATAGTTCAGCAAGCATGTGCGTAGTTTGAAATTTTTATTTTTGGCACTGGGAGTACGTTCGCTTATTATTATGAACTTTTTAAAAAAAAAATTTTTCCTTTTGTATAAGGTTTATGAAAATTTTTGGGGAAAGGGATTTTGACCTTCTCCTTTCCTCCCCCCCCCCCCACTGAAACTGTGCATACAGATGAGTTGAAACTTTGGAAAGTTTCTAATAAAGACCTAAACAGCATAAAGTAAAATCTGTGGAATCAATTGTTTTTGAATGGAAATTAAAAATAAAGGTTAATGAATTAAAAATTTTGATGTTTATATAATATTGTTACTAGGATTGATTGGTTTAAACTTTAAACAAAATGGTTTAAACCAGTGGTTTTAAACCATTAAAAAAATCAATGGTTTAAATCATTTTTTGTTGCTTTTTTAAGCATTTTTATTTTCAAATTCTAATTTCTATCTGTTAAAAACTTCAAAACTAATTAAAATAAATTAAAATTAAAATTAAAATTAAAAATCGGGAATAAAATATAAATGATTAAGGAACTGAAAATATGTGACAAGAAATTTATATATATATATATATATATATATATATATATATATATATAATATATTATATATTATACTATTATATATATATATATATATATATATATATTATATATATATATATATATATATATTATATATATATATACTATATATATATATATATATGAACTTCTCCTTTAAAGGGTAGTTAACCGATATATATCGAACGAACAATGTATAGATTTTTTTTCGAGTTATTTCAAGGCAAAAGTGCGACAAGTTGCCAATGAGTTTTTTTTTTTTTTTTACTAAGGAATCACCCAGCATTAAATAGCAAAGAATTTGAAAAGAGTCAGGGGTCTCTCGCCTCCGCGGGGACGACGGGGGGGACTTCTTCCCCCCTCTGTCCCTCCGTCGGCGAGCCCCTTAATAAAGAATAAAAAAGAAAATTATAAAAAAATTAACACATAAAATTTAACATGATAAAAAAGCAACTTGTGCGAGACTCTCAAGGATGTTTCCTATTGTGTTAGCTAACACGTCACACTGCAGGGAAGCACACAATTGTGGGAAGCATGAGCAGTCAGCAGAGTTCTGCGACCTGAAATTTTTTGTAACAATAGTGTTTTATTTTCATTTATCTATCTATTTGTTATTAGTTAATTCTCACTATATATATAGTAATTAGCTATCTGTATTAGTGAGATGTCATATCGCTTTAGACTACTGATATTGTTACTTCAGTAACGAGGCATTTACTAGGTTTATTTTTTCAAATTTGTGATATATCTTATCATCACAAAATATGGAGGCAGAGGTTTGAGCGTTCGAGCGATACTGTAAATAATTATAGGGCACAGACATGTAATATCTAAGAACGCTATATGAAAATGGATGAGCACTGAGTCGTTCTTAGCATGCACACTCTGGGAGCTGGTTTTTGATCTTTTTTTGTTATGCGTCTGCAGCGTCGTTGCTACTATCATGATGATTAAAAGAAGCGCAATATTAGCGCCACTCCTCTCTCCTAGTATTGATCTAAAATCAAATATCAGTTGGTTAACGCATGATTCACAGTATTTGATAGACTTTTCCGTTTTAACGACTCCGTCCGGTTTTATTTTTTTTTTTTTTTTTATTTTAACTAAAGGAATACCAAGGGTAACAACAGGGTAGGACTATTTCCCTCCGGGGAGGGTCTCCCGGACCCCCCGCTCTTTTGGTATTTGGGTGTCGCGGGGGTTCCTCCGCCCCTCCCCTACGGGGTATGGAAAACGTCCCCCCCTCTGTCCCCCGTCGGCTCGGAGCCCCCTAATTTTTTTTTTTTTTTTTTTCCGTTTTTTTTTTAGGTAACTTTTTTTACATTTTTATAATAAGCCTTATGCGCTGATTCCAAATTATGTAATTGGTTTTTCTGTAAGTGTCGTACTTTTTGATATTTAATTTATGAAAAAAAAGTTTTTTTTTTTTTTTTTTTTTTTTTTTTTTTTTTTTTTTTTTTTTTATGTTTTTTTTATAAACTTTATACGCTGATTCCAAATATGTAATTTGGTTTTCTGTAATGTCGTACTTTTCGAGATATTTCATTTTTAAAAAAATTTTTTAAATGTGATTTTTTAAAAAATAATTTAAAATACCTTCGAACTTTTATTTTTTCAATTTCTTTTTAATTATATTAAATAGCAGCTTCTAATTCATTTTTTAATAAATCCCTTAGACTAAATAAATTATAGGACACAGACATGTTAACACTCTAAAATGTCCTACTAAATACTGTTGACGCATGCGCTAACAAAAAACACTGTAGGGTTCGCATAGGGTTCGGAGATATTTCGATATCATGACTATTTATCTAACTTCCTTTTAAAGGAGTATTCCTAATAATATATATATATATATTATATTATATATAATAATATATATTATATATATATATATATATATATATTATCTATATCTATAAGCTATTCATATATAATATATAAATAAATATATATTATATAATAAATATATATAAATATATATAATACGTGCTTACATTTTACCTATATTATTTCGAATCTCTAAATAACACCAAATATATAAAAAATAAATATAGATCATTAGTAATATATATACATTTAATATATTTTACCAATAGCCTCGACTATATATATATATATATATATATATATATTGATTCAGATTCTGGAGAGGTAGGTTGGCTTATCAAACAGGAGAAAGAGAAGAAAATGAGAAGAGAAAAGAACAAGTGAAGTGAGTAAGCAGAAGGGGTTGAAGATCTTGACTCATTGATCATGTGAAGGTTGCAACAAGCTGATTGTGTTTTTGGATGGAATGACATCGGAGAAGGATTTGAAGACCGTATAAGGAAATTTTTGATGTTTTCATAAACTAAATTTGTTTTTCG
>JABUQX010109604.1:40000-45000 GCA_015478945.1 Trachelipus rathkii
AAAGTTGACTTCACTATGACTCCCATATTGATCATTTTCTCGATTTCTTTTTTAAGTTCCGTGCGTGTGGTGTAAGGTAGGGTGTACGGTTTAATCCGCATTGGATTTTCATTTATCAAATCTATTGCGTGAAAGTCATACTTTGCGGTGCCTGGCACATCTGCAAAGATCTCTTTATGATCTTGTAAAATCTTTATAAGATCTCTCTTCATGGGTTCTGATATTTCATCGCTTAGTTTCACATCTTTTAAATCTTCCTTTCTTGTTGTTGTAGTTTTTATCACAAGCTTTATGAAGGAATGAAACTTGGTATACTTAGAGGTATTAATATAACTAAGTCGCTGAGGCGGTAATGTTTTGTAGGGGTACAGAAGGATCGATACTTGAGGGGGTACTTCTTAGAGATTTGATAAATTGACGGAACTTGGTATACATATAGGAGCTGAAATAACTTCGTCATAGCCGAAATCACGTATTGCACGGATACGGATGATTCGATACTTGAGGAGGCATTTCTTAGAGTGTAGGTAAAGGGATGAAACTTGGTATACTTAGAGGTGTTAACATAACTATCCGTCATTTGTATTACATCTTAAAAAGATAGCTCGTTTTCCAAAGGTAAAGATTGACATTCCATCTTCAAATCTCATTTTCTTTTTATCAACGTCAACTAATATATTTTTCCTAATACGTCAACTAAAATATATTGCTTGCTATTTTTATTTTATAAGTTACTTATGCATTTTATATAAATTTCAGATTATATTTTAATTTTTATTATTATTTTTATATTTATTATTTAATTTTATATATTTTTTAAAATTATTTTTTAAAAATTTTAAATTTTTAGTTATTGAAATTTTTTTATATTATTGTTATTGATTATTAATTATTATTGATATTATTATTATATTATCATTATTATTATTATTGATTTTATTATATTATTATTATTATTATTATTATTTTATTATTATTATTATCTATTTTTTATTATTATTATTTATTATTATTATTATTTAGTAATTATTATTATTATTTATTATTATTATTATTATTTTAATATTATTAATTATTATTATTATTATTATATATTATTATTATTATTATTATTATTTTTAATTATTATTATGTATTGTAGTAATGTATAAATAATCTGTATAAGGTAATTAAATTTTTATTTATTTATTATAAGTAACAATCTTTATTGTTATTTATACGGAGTTATTATTATTATTATTATATTATTTATTCATATTGTTATATTATTATTATTATTATTATTATTAATTTTAATTTTATTATTATTAATTATATTATTCTTATTATTAATATTATTAGTATTATAGTTTATTATTTTTATTATTATTATAATTATTATTATTATTATTATCTATATTATTATTATTTATTATTTTATATTATTATTTTATTATAATTATTATTATTGATTATTAATATTATTATTTAATTCATTATTATTATTATTTATTATTATTATTTTATTATTATTATTATTATTATTATTATTATTATTATTATATTATTATTATTATTAATATTATATATATTATTATTATTATTTAATTATTATTATTATTAATTATTATTATTATTATTATTAATTATTATTATTATTATTATTATTATTATTATTATTATTATTTTTATTATTTTTATTATTACTATTATTTTATTATTATTATTATTTTATTTATTATTATTATTATTATTATTATTATTATTATTAATATTATTATTCTTATTAATATTATTATTATTATTATTATTATTGATTATTATTATTATATATTATTATTATTTTATTATTATTATTATTATTATTATTATTATTATTATTATTATTTATTATATTTATATTATTATTTATTATTATTTTATTTATTATATTATTTTATTCATTATTATTATTATTATTATTAATATTTTCTTTTTTATTATATTTTATATTCTTTATTATTTATTATTATTATTATTTTATTATTATTATTATTATTGATTATTATTATTATTATTTATTATTTTATTATTAATTATTATTTTTTATTATTATTTTTTATTATTATTATTATTAGTTAAATATGAATGCATTACTATTAATTAGTATTATTGAATTATTATTATTAATTATTATTATGATTATTTTACTTATTATTATTTTATGTATTATTATATTATTATTTATTTATGTATTATTTTAATATTTGTTATTAATAGGTATTATTATTATTATTATTACTATTTATTATTTTACTATTATTATTAATTATTATTATTATTATTATTATTATTATTATATCATTATTATTATTATTATTATTTTTATTAGTTATTATATTATATTATTTATATTATTATTATTATACTTATTATTATTATTATTAATATTATTATGTATTATTTTAAATTATATTATTATATTATTATTATTATCTATTATTATTATGTTATTATATAGTTATTATTATTATTATTATTATTATTAATATTCATTATTATTATTAATATTATTATGTATATTATTATTATTATTATTATTATTATTTTATTATTAATTATTTTATTATTATTATTAATTATTATTATTTATTTTTTCGTGACGCACACATTTATTATTCGTTAAATATTTATTATTATTATATTATTATTATTGATTATTTATTATTATTATTATTATTATTATTTTATTATTTTATTATTATTATTTATTATTATTATTATTTTATTATTATTCTATTATTTATTATTATTAATTAATTATTATTATTATTATTTTAAATATTATTATTATTATTATTATTATTATTATTATTATTATTATTAATTTATTATTATTATTATTATTGATTATTATTATATTATATTGATTATATTATTTTATTATCAATATTAAATTTATTATTATTTATTTTTTATTTATTTTTAAGTATCATTATCATTTTTATTTATAGTTCAATGATTATTATTGATTATTATTATTTCATTATTATTATTATTATATTAATTATTATTATTAATAGATCTTATTATTATTATTATTATTATTATTAATTATTATTATTATATTATTATTTATTAATTGATTATTATTATTATATTATTATATACTATTCTTATTATTATTATTGTTATTGTATTTTGATTTAATATAATTATCATTATTATTATTATTAATTATTATTTAATATTATTATTATTATTATTATTATTATATTATTATTATTATTATTATATTATTATTATTAAATTATCATTATTTCAATTAGATATGTATCTATTAAGTATTTAATTATTTATTATTTTATTATTATTATATTATTTTCATAATTACACCTATTATTTTAATATAATTTTTTTATATTGCTATGAAATAAAATTAAGTATTGTAATTGGTATATTATTATGATTATTATTATATTATTATTATTATTATTATTATTATTGATTATATTATTCTTATATTATTATTATGGTATTATTATTATTGTTATTTATTATATTTATTGATTATTACTATTTATTAATATATTATTGTTACTAATGTATTGTGTGTTGGTTGTTTGTAACTGAGGATATGTTAAGTCCCCTTAAATATTACCATTATTATTTTTATGTATTATTTTATTATGTCTATTATTATATATTGATTATATATTATTATTATTATTTGTTATTTATTATGTGAATTATTATTATTATTAGGTTTAATTATTATTACTTATCATTATTATCATTATTCAATTATTATTATTATTATTATTTACATGTATTATTTTTATCTATGATCATAAGTTATTAATTTATTATGTGTCTATTATTATTCATTATTATATTATTTATTATTATTATTGTTATTTAATTATTATTATTATATAGTTATTATTATTATTATTATTATTATTATTATTATTATTATTTCTATATTTAATACTATTGTGTATTCATTATTATTATTATAATTAATTATTATTATTATCTATATTATTTATTATTTTATATTATTATTATTATTATTATTTTATTATTATTATTATTATTATTCTTATTATTATTAAATTATTATTACTATTATTATTATTATTATTATTATAATTATTATTGTTTATTATTATCTATTATTATTATTATTATATTATTATTATTATTATTATTATTATTTATTATTATTATTATTACTTATAATTATTTTATTATTATTTATTATTAATATTATTAATATTATTATTATTATTATTATTTTTGTTATTATTATTATTATTATTATTATTATTATTATTATTATTATTATTACTTATTATTATTATTTTATTATGTATTATTATTATTATTAATTATTATTATTATTATTTTATTATTATATTATTATTTATATTATTATTATTATTATTATTAATATTATTAATATTCATTATTATTATTATTATTTTTGTTATTATATTATTAATTATTATAATTAATTATTTTATTATTAATTATTATTATTTTGATTATTTATTATTATTCTTATTATTATTATTAATTATTATATTATTATTATTATTATTAATTATTATTATTATTATTATTAATTATTATGTATTATTATATATTATTATTATTTTTAATATTATTATTATTATTTTAATATTATTATTATTATTACCATTTATATTATTATATTACTAGAATGTAGGTAAAGGGATGAAACTTGGTATACTTAGAGGTGTTAACATAACTACCCGTCATTTGTATTACATCTTAAAAAGAGAGCTCGTTTTCCAAAGGTTAAAGATTGACATTTCCATCTTCAAATCTCATTTTCTTTTTTATCAATGCTAAAACTAATATATTTTTCTTAGTTTGACATGAATATTTGCTGCTATTTTTTTTTTATAAGTTACATTATGCATTTATATTTTGTGTTTAATATTTTATTTTAATTTTCATTATTATTTTTATTTATTATTTAATTTTATATATTTTTAAAATTATTTTAAAAA
>JABUQX010109606.1:0-2500 GCA_015478945.1 Trachelipus rathkii
TTCTTAAAATTAATTAGCTATCTTATAAACAGAGAACGAACACGTGAGGAAACTTACTTAGTCACAATGAAATGTATTACACTCGGAAAAAAACATAAATACAGGTGAAGGCGGACAGCACTTTCCATCTGGGGAGGTTAAAAGCAGAAGTAGTTTTTAAACGGGCATCACTGATCGTTGTGAGGGAGGTGTGATGCGGCTAAATGTAAAATTCCTGTAATAATAGATTTAAGTTGGGTGAATTTTGTTTGTTAATATGGAAGAAATTTGTTTTTGATTGAAGGAATCTTCGTGCGTGTGAGCGTGGTCCACGAGTTATAGCGGAGTGTGAAGGGGAATTGAGTATAAGGTTGGTTTGTAACGGCTGTGATGCCGTTTATGTTGGTAGTACTTTACGCCAACTCAACGTAAGAGTGGATAGTAGATGAACACAGAGGTGTTTCCACACGCACCAACCTTATACTCAATTCCCCTTCACACTCCGCTATACGTGACCACGCTCACACGCACGACCATTCCTTCAATCATGGAAACCTCTCCGTATTAACCCAAACAAAATCACCAACCAACCTAAATATTTTAGAATCTTTACATATTGCCGACATCAAACCCTCCCTCAACAACGATAGTGGCCCGGTTATTTAAACAACGGAAAGTGCTGTCCGTTCTTCACCTGTATTTTTATGTTTTTTCGACGTTTGTAATACATTTTTCATTGTGACTTAACGTACAGTTCCCTCACGTGTTTTCGTTTATCCATTTATATAAGATAGCCAATTAATTATAAGAAAATTTTTGAAAAGTTACCCCTCAATATTAATAGTGATAAATACCACTTATCATTTTTGATAATGTGTTATATAATTTTAATTACTAGCCACAATTGATTGTTTCCGAGTTCTAATTTCTGGTTAATTTACTTGTGTTTTTTGAAACATTTTTTTGTGAGCTTGAATTTTAAACAAATTGTATGCTTGTGTGAATTTATACGGTTTTCAATGTTTTTGTATATAGAACGTTAGATATTTCATTTACTTTGTACTAGTTCAATTTTATATTAATTTGTAGCCTGATGATGGAATCAGTCGAGTTCCGAAACGTCGTTTTTTCTAGTTAATAAAGATCTCTCTATGTTCGTTGTCCTAAAGCCCTGGTGTGCTTTTCGTTGTTAAATATTATATATTAATATAATATATATATATATATAATATATTATATAATTTATATCATATATATATATATATACATCATATATATATTTGTAAATTATAGTATATATATATATATATAATAAAGTATATATATATATATATATATATATGTTAATGTCAAGATCCATTGTTGTGGTGTGTGTGTGACTTGAATTAAATATTAGCCTTTTATCACAACATAATTACTTTATTTTTTTACCTTATTGTGAAGATAAAGCAACTGATTGTATAGGCGCTTATCAGTAACGATAACGTATCACTAATTGAAAAGTTAATAAAGAACTCCAAAGTTAACCAAACTACAAATTGAAACATAAGTTTCTCAAATTATTACCAAAAATAAATAAAATTAAAATTAACCAGTACACATATAATATTCAAAAAGCAAATTGTTGATTCGGAACTATTAAAAATTATAGTATATATTATAATAATATATAATATATTATATATATATTAATATATATATATATAATATAATATATATATATAATATATATTATATAGATATATATATATATAATAGATATATAATATATATAAATATATATATTATATAATATATATATAATTATATATATATATATATTATATATATATATATAATATAAATATATATATATATAGATACTATAATATATATATATAATATATGCGATGATTATAGGCTATATATAGGGTTGGGACGAATTAAAATAAAATTATCTTAAAATCAACGGTTTTTTTTTACGTGATTTTTTTTTTTTTTTTTTTTTTTTTTTTTTTTTAAGGCTAAAATTATTTTTTGTTTTAAATTAGGTAATTAATTCCTAATTATGCCTAATGTAACAATTAAGTTACTTAGTTTCACCTATATTAATAAGTATATTTCTTCGTATATAGTTTTCTCAAGAATCCCTTTCAATTAAATTTCAGGCCAGAAGGGGAAAGGTTATTGTGAATGTTAATAAAGGCAGGATGAAGAAACAGTTTACCCCAAGGTCAAATGTTACAAGCTCAAAAGGCACAACTTATGAGGAACCACTGGAGGTATACCTGCAGCATTCTTCACCTTCTCAGTGTTAATCTCAGAGAGTGTGAAGAAATACCATTTTACCTCGCCTTCTCAGTGTTAAGCACAGAGAGTGTGAAGAAATAACATTTTAATGAGTTGAAATGAGGAAAGGAGAGGAGAAGTGAGAAATAGCTGTGAACCCGTCTAGAGGTGGAATTAGACGGAATGGTTTGAGTAAGCAGTTCAGCAGCTTTTAAACAGAAGTTAATAAGACAGCAGTATTACCGAAAGAGGT
>JABUQX010109606.1:15000-35000 GCA_015478945.1 Trachelipus rathkii
TATCTTTCTATATATATATATATATATATATATATATATATATATATATATAACTATATAACTACTGCTGCTATACTATATAACCTAATAGTATTGAATAACGGGTAAGAAAAATATTAGAATTTCATGATTTATTAGTACTTAATCATCAACAAATATTTATTCATTACCGAATATTATTCCATCAAGACTGTTCTGTGAACCTGGGAATCAGTGATAATTAGATGGAGCAAGATCTATCTAGCAAGGAGAGTGTTGGAGTTTTCCAAAGACGAGGTCTTCAAACTTTTTCCACAGGAAGTCCATGGTGTATGAGACCGTACATAATCCTGCTGAACCACCACATCTTTGTGGTGGGTCAAGGTAGTAGTGGTAGTAATTCATTCTTTCAAAACAGCGTTTAAAATGTTTTAATTGCTACCAACTGATATCTGCTGTAGTCGTTACAATGATTGGTAGCAATTTGGGATGGATCACACCAACACAAAACCAACCTTTCCTTGGATGGAGGTTGGAGGTTCATTTTTGGTTATGCTTTTCCTTTTCGGTTCGACTAAAAATTAATCCATTGTCTGCGTCGCTTTACATTTTCATAATATATATATATATATATATATATATATATATATATATATATATATATATATATATATATATATATATATATATATATATATATATATATATAACGTGTGTACTTATTGTTATATATATAATATATATATATATATCATCGGGCACTTGCTTTGCCAATGGCCTCTGTCAAATCATAGGGAGTTTACGTAGAACACCTTTCCAAGTTGTTGCAGATAACCAGGGCCAAGGAGCCGGAATCGAAATTTTACTTTGGGTGTAGCCGGAGCCGGATGAAAAAAATTATTTCGGAGCTGGAGCTGAAGCATGGAAATTTAAAAATTATGAAGCCCAAGTGAGCCAGCAAATAATTTTACCGGTTCCGCAGCCAACGACGAACCACACTGAATGGCCTGAAATGAGATCTTGAAGTAATTCTTCAGTCTCAAATTCTTCCTTCCAAGGTCAAACAAAAGTAGATACCAAGAGACAATCTACTTGTGGAACCATCTCTTAATTAAAGTAAAATGTTTTTAAACTACTAAAAGTTCAAAGTAAATTGGAAAATTACTTTTTTATCGGAATTTACCCCAAATCATTTATTTAAACTTACGCAAGCATTATCTAGTATAGGTATATTATTATCATTTCTGCTTTATGAATATAGAAATTAAAACAACTAATAACAATCAAATTTGGAATATTACTTATAGCATTACCTTACATCCGGTATATATATATATATATATATATATATATATATATATATATATATATATATATATATATATATATATATATATATATATATATATATATATATATATATATATATATATATATATATATATACTTATGTGTGTGTGTGTGTGTGTGTATATATGCGTGTGCGTGTGCGTGCATATGTGTGAGCTGTGCCGAAACACTAAATTTGTGTTTTATGTACAAACAAAATGACAATAAAGAAATCATAAATAATATTATCTCACAAAAGTAATTCTTTAAGAATGATTCTCATAAATATGATAATTCACTCAATGAATTATAATTTCCTCAATAATAATAATAATAATAATAATAATAATAATAATAATAATAATAATAATAATAATAATAATAATAATAAATTAAAATATTATTATTATTATTATTAATAATATATATATAAAATATAATATTATTATTATTATTATTATTATTATTATTATTATTATTATTATTATTATTATTATTATTATTATTATTATTATTATTATTATTATTATTATTATTATTACGTATCCACAAATGGGATGGGAAATAGATACTGCAGCGCTCACCCATCCAGGTTTGGAACCCAAGTCCCCTTATTTCTTTCTTTTCATCAACATATTAAATCCACTTTGTTACTCCAATTTTACAACAATAACCCCATTAACTCCTCCACATACGTTTTTTCCAGTCTTCCATATGTCGTTTCCCTCTTTAGTACCAGAATAGGACACACTTTCCATCTCGTGAACCACAACTGACGTCTTTTATATATATATATATATATATATATATATACTATATATATATATATATATATATATATATATATATATATATATATATATATATATATATATATAAATATATATATATATATATATATATATATATATATATATATATATACCGTATATATATATATATATATATATATATATGCTTTTAATATATATATATATATATATATATATATATATATATAATATATATATATATAACTATATATATATATATATATATATAATAATATATATATGTATATAATAATAAATAATAACTATATATACATATATATACGGTATATATGTATATATATATATATATATATATATATATAATATAATAACCAATATATGCTATATATATATATGTAACTCTCAAATATAATATATATATATATATATATATATGGTAACTATATATATATATAGCATATATAACTATATATAACTGCTCTTAATATATATATATGTATATATATATATATATATATATATATAATATATATATATGGTATATATATATATATAATATAAATATATATATATATATATATATATATATATATATATATATAATAACAACAATAACATATATGTATATATATATATATATATAATATATATATATATATATATATATATAACAATATATATATATATATATAATATATATATATATATATAAATAATATATATATATATATACGATAATAATAAATATATATATATATATGAATAATATATATATATATATATAATATATATATATATATATATATATATATATAACATATATATATATATATATAACATATATATAATAACTATATATAATATATATATATATATAACAATAATATGTAATATAATATATATATGCTCAACATAATATAGTAACAATAATAATGACATATATATATAACAATAATAACAATAATAATAATAGCATAACTGTATATATATATAACTAACAACATATATATATATGTAATATATGTATAACCAGCCAATAACAATATGTATGTAATATTATAGCACAACAACAACCAACCAATATGTTTGGGGAGAGAAGGAGAGGAGAGGCGAGAGAGAGAGAGAGAGAGAGAGAGAGAGAGAGAGAGAGAGAGAGAACAAGATGTTATGTGTAATCCCTTAATAATTTCATTTGTTCGGAAAGGAAGCTAATCAATTGATGAAAAGGAAAGCGATTTACGGCTGTCTCAAATGACGATCCAAAATTCAATTTTGAGTATCGGCCACAACAGAAGCGTAAATCTTTCACAGAGAATCCAAAAGGTATTAAGATCTAATTCGCAAACTAATAAAAAAGTCCTAGGAAACAAACTGGGTACATACAGTGTAAATGGGATAATGTTGGGTATACACAGTGTAAATGGGACAATGTTGGGTATATACAGTGTAAATGGGACATTTTTTCCCCCAAAGTATTCACTGTTGGGAAATAAAGAAGCCAACTATTACCCAACTTTTTTTTTTAGGTTTTCGTCATACATTTTCTCTTTCCAGTTAAAATGAGTGGGATTAGCGAGCAAATTTTCAATATAATCCAATTTTCAATATAATCCAATATAAAATAGACACGAACGTAATATAATCAAAAAAGGAAAAAAAAAACAAATATATAAAAAAAAACAAAGTATCGAATTAAATAGAAACTTCTATCTAAATAAGGCAATTACAAACAAAATAAGACCTTGACATTAATAAGCATAAGATTACACATGGATATAAAAACCAAATTACACACAAATAAACTATCATGAAAAAAAGACTCACATAGAAAGAAAATACACAAAAAACACCCGAGACAATATATTAATTAATAATTCACCGCAATACACACAATGGCGAAAAAATGGCGTCTGCTTTTGATAAATCACAAAGTCCAGAAAAAAATGAGTATAAGACAAGCCTATCATTATAATTATCATTATCAATGAATAAGACAAGATCATCATTATTATTATCATTATCATCGTCATTATCATCATCATTATCAACATCATCATCTGCCTCAGATAATAAAGGAATGGCAATTTTTTCCAAAGAATGAGCAATGATATGAGGAAGAGAGATAAAAAGACTATAAAGACATTAGCTTAATTTAGAAGCCAAATATATAATAAAAATCCACCACCTGGTAAGAATGCAATAAGAACGTGAGAAAAATAAAAAATAAATAAATAAAATAATAATAATAATAATAATAATAATAATAATAATAATAATAATAATAATAATAATAATAATAATAATAATAATAATAATAATAATAATAATAATAATAATAATAATAATAATAATAATAATAATAATAATAATAATAATAATAATAGATAACATTTTACAACGTAGATAGAAATGTGGGTAAAGGTAATGTTCAAATAGAAACTTTAATAAATAATAATAATAATAATAATAATAATAATAATAATAATAATAATAATAATAATAATAATAATAATAATAATAATAATAATAATATTTTATAACGTAGAATAGAGAAATGTGGCTTAAATTGAAGTACATAAAGAAACTTTGTTGAAATTAAAGATAAGATTTACGATAAAAGCTTATAAATATATATATATATATATATATATATATATATATATATATATATATATATATATATATATATATATATACTATATATTCTTATATGTAGCAGCAGCCATATGTATATATATACTGCATAGTATATGTAACTATGCTGTATGTATATGCCGTTGGCCAGCCAGCAACAGCCAGCCAGTGTATGCTAACAACCCAGCCAGCCAACAACGCCAGCCAGCAACCAGCAGCAATAGCCATGTACAACTGTAACCAACCAGCAATAATATATATATATATATATATATATATATATATATATATATATTAGGAGTGCCGAATATTCGGTGAGTATTCGGTATTCGGCCTATTCGGCCAAAATACCGAATATTCGGTATTCGGCTTTTTTGCCGAACTATTCGGGCCGAATATTGAGCTTTATAAACAATAAATTACGTCAACATAAGGGAATTATATCAAATTAAAAAAGAACTATTAGAAAGTTATATTCAAAAAAATAAAAAATATGGCAAAATAAATGGCCGCATGACGAATATTTTTGTCATTTGTCAGATCCTATAAAGGGCCTTTGACATTTTTCAAGATTCTAAAATAAAATTCATTTAGATGCAAGATAATTGACCAAAACATGTTGTCTGGTATAATAATAGTCGCATGGTATCAATTTCATGTTTTATTTACATGTTGCAACTATGCATTCACGATTCAATATTATGTCAGAAGTCTGTTAAAGATATTTTATTTACTTGCAGAAGCATATACTCTCATTTTCACCATTCAGCAACGGCAGCTGCAAAGCTTAAAACTTTACAGATGCAGCTGAATGTCAAACAGCATAAATTAATTCAAGACGTTTCTACACGCTGGAACAGAACTTATGATATGCTTAAAGATTGTTTGAACAAAAATTCCCCTAATCCATATACGCTGCTGAATGCAATCAGAAAATGTTGACTGATTTTCAGTGGCAAAATTATTCCATTTACTTGAGCCATTTGACAACATCACTAAAACAAGTATTAAACGTGAAGTAACAGTCGCCCAAGTGATCCCCCATTTTAGCAATAAATCTATTTTTAAATAAGGCAGAATTAAAGCAAAAGCTTCAGTGGAATAATTGCACTCGTTGAAGGCTTAAGAAATCAGTAGAAAAAGACTTTCTAAGTTTCTATGTGATAAATCTTTGTGTATTAGCTACTTTCTTGGATCTGCGATTCAAGCTAATTTTCAACATGAATCAGATGAATCAGTAAAAATATGGTACGTTGAGGCATGGAAAAAAAATGCATGAAAATTTAGCTCCTGACTCTTCTGCTGACGATGATTCACGTAGTGGGGAAAGTGAAGCTGAAGGTTCCATTTTCACTTCATTAATGGATTTTTTTAAAGAAATTGTGGCATCAAAATCGTCATACAGAAAAGAAAGTGAGAGTAAAAAAAAGAAAGTCCTATTCTTCTGACGATGTGATTATTGTACATAAAAGTAAAAGGCTACATACGGAATTACATAAAAAAATAAACAAATATATAAGTTTGCCTACTTTGACCAGTGAAGACAATGATATTCCCTTCAATTGGTGGAAAAACACTGGAAATAGTTTTATGAATTTGAAAAAAACTAGCAATAAAATACCTTTCAGCTCCACCGTCATCAGTCGAAAGTGAAAAGAATATTTAGAACAGGAGGAAATATTAATGAACAAGAAATAGGTTATCCCTGAAAATGGAGAACTGCTAATGTTCTGTCATTTCAACCTTAGAGAGAACTTATTCAAATGAAGTTTAGTTTAATATCTTTAACTACAGAAACTTCAATTTTCATTTAATTATTTTTAATATGTGAAAGTGTTTTGCTATAGGTAAGAAATTGTTTACTTTTGTTTTATTACTTTGTATATAACACTGGTAAACATGAAATTTCTCGGACGGGGTTTCGCAATTGATTATTGATATTGCTGATTCAAAAATGTAATCGGTTTTTGCATATCACATCGCATTTGTGAGATATTGTGTGTAACACAGATTTGTAAAATTTTATGATTTTACCTTTTTCAAGAGGGTCTATCACAATTATTGGGATAAATCAATGTATAATATATATATATATATATATATATATATATATATATATATATATATATATATATATATATATATAGAGAGAGATAAAAATATATATAATATATATATGTTTTTAGATATATATACCATTTATATATATATAATAACCTTGTAATATATATGTATAATAACAACAACTTTAATAGCATGTATGTATATACCTTATATATATAATAATAATAATAATAATAATAACCAATAACAATATATATATATATATATATGTATATATATGTATACTGTATATATATCAATAATATAATATATATATAACTATATATAACCAACAACCATATCAGCAATAACTAATATGTAATAACGCCAATAACCAACTATGTATATATGTAATATAGATATATTTATATATATATATATATATATATATATTGGATATATGAAGGGAGAGAAACAAATCGCAATGATATGATACATGTCTTTGATAGATATATGTTAAACATAAAATACAACTATGAATAAAGAGTAATATGGGACAACAATGAATGTAATAGAAGGAATAGGTTTAGTTAATGTAAACATACCTACGATGGTAGTAACTTTCTCTTCGTAGACGATCTACTGTGCATAGCGTCTGGAATATCCCTCATCAAGCTCCAACAATAGTCGGCCATCATATTGATATCCCACTTGCTCTGGTAACGTCCTTCCATGAACTTTAGATCTTGATGGAAGCGTTCACCCTGCTCATCACTAACATCGCCTAAGTTATCCGGAAATTTTCTTAGGTGAGAATGTAAGTAGTGCAACTTTATACTCATTCTACATCCATGAGAATGAAAACTGTCTAGCAGTTCCTGTACAATGTTAGTGGTTCTCGGCTTTCCTGTTCCCCATAAAATTCTGTGCTACATCTGAAAAAGCATTCCACGCTCTTGCTTCTAACACAGTCATTGTTGTAGCAAAGGCAGCATCACGGAGGAGTGTCCGTATTTGTGGGCCATCAAATATCCCAGCTTTTTTCTTCTCGTCACTCAGACCAGGAAACGTTGAGCATATATAGCGGAAGCATTCTCCATCATGGTCCAGGGCCTTCACAAATTGTTTCATCAAACCAAGTTTTATGTGTAGTGGAGCTAAGATGATGTTTTCTCTCTGTACAAGTGGTTCACGTACGATCTTCCTGTCACCTGGCGTCAAGGTTTCCCTCGGTGGCCATTCTCTTTTAGTCCATTGCCGCCCGGCTGTCCCAATAGCAAAGGAAGCAGGGATATTTGGTGAAACCTGCTTGCTGACCGAGCAAAATGTTTACCATTTTGATGTCGACGCATATTTACCATCCATCCATGTACCTGATATTGTAGCCTCTCCAAGCTGTCTTGATTTTTGCATACTCCTCTCATCCGTACCGAGTACCCTACTGGAACTGAAGCATACCTGTTGCCGTTGTGTAACAACACACACTTTAAACTGCTCTTGGAAGTGTCAATAAACAGTCGCCACTCGCCTGCATCGTATGCTGGGAGTCCCATAGCGAGTAGTAGGCCTGCAACTTCACTGCAATACACAAGGTTACCATCTGACTGGAAGAGCCTCCGCAGCTCTGCTTCTCTGTTACGATAAAATGTTACTCTTGTGCCATGGTCCAATAGTCATTTTTCATGCAACCTCGAAGCCAACAGCTCAGGACAACTTCGGCAAATACAACTCTCATACAAGATCGTTCAGTTCACACTGGGTGAACAATGACGGACCATCCGATTGTATTTCAGATGGATGATAGACATCATCCAGGTCATTGGCATCCATACATGTAGACGTACTAAAGTTACCACATGCTTCCCGAATATCGACCGCAGTAAACTTGCTGCTACTGTAGATATATATACGGGATTGTAACGTCTATACAGCCTACGTAGTGCGCACATGAATTTTTGTCATTCCTAGGGAATAGCAAAAATAGGGATCCATGACTGCACGAAAACGGGATTTGATACAGCAAATCCGAGAATATATATCGGAATCAGCACCTCCGAATCACTATATATCTGCTACAAAAGGAAGTCCATCCAGGAAAAATTTCACCTTTTTTTTTGTTGTCCAGTGTAAGTTTTCTTTATTTTTCCCTAAATGGATAGCTTCGAACTTTGATAACTATTCAGGTCGAATAGCAGTGTTCATTAGATGCTTGTTGTTGGTGTTCCGGTGTTCAGTCTTCACTATCAGTATTAATGCATTGCATAACAACATGAACATATGTATATATATATATGTAGTAACAGCCAGCCTTAACCATTCATTCCTATCATGCTTATATATATATATATATATATATGTAACCAAAATGTATCGTCACATATGTATAATATATATATATAATATATATATATTATATATATGTATTATATATATATATTATATAATATAACAATAATATATATAACTATATATAATAATAATAATAATATATATATATATAATATATGTAATAATAACATAATATATATATATATATAGTATATATATAATAATAATAACCAATAATATATATAATATATAACAAATAGCCAATAATAATAATAATAATATATCTAATTATATGTAATAATATATATATATATATATATGCTAATAATATATATGGGTATATATATATATATATGTATATATATATGGATATATATATGTATATATATATATATGCTATATTAACTTTCAACAATATGTATATATATAGCAATAGCTATATATATATATCTTCTATGCTAACAACTCACTCATGCTCTTGTATATAATATAATAGCAACCAGCAATATATATTATGTATATATATATATATGAACCTTTATATAACCAACTTATAATAGCAGCTATATGTAGTAATAACAATAATAATAATAACAACATTATTATTATTATTATAGCAGCAGTAACAATATGTATATATATATATATATAGCATAACAACTGCTATGCTATACTATGATGAGGATTGGCTTGCTGCCACAGCTGTATGCTCACTGACCCCAAAGGAAGCAAAACGTTTTGTGAACAGTGTACTTACATGAACCATTCAAATGTTAAGGCGAATTCGAAATTCGTATTAAATAAGTGAATATCAATGTTGTTATACAGTGCGAATATATTATGGAGTAAACGTACCGCGGGTAGCAATGAAGGAAATTTCTTGCAAGGACAAGTATTAAGAAATAACGTTTAACAACCTAAATCATAGATTTAGGTTAAGAAAAACTACCTAGTTAAATTATTGCCCCAGTGTTGTGTGTAACTAGTAAAGAAGTTAACAATCATTATTGTCGTTTCTACCATTGTGTTTGCCACTTGAATGATAATATTTCATAGTATGGTAGATATGCAGTTTATGTATGAACGAACGATCTGTAAATCGAATTTGAATCATCGGCAGTATAGCCGAAGCCCGAGGAACTTTCATACGCTGAACCATAGACTGTGGTGCTCCAAATATATCCACCACCCAATGTAGAGGAGAATCTTCTAGAGGGCATTGATAGAAAATGCTGGACTAATCACGCTCATGCTATCTATCTGTATAGACAACTCTACACGAGCAACAAACAGCTTATACCCGTATCATGTACAGCGAGTGTAAACTCTTACCGACAATGATTTTCAACCGCGGACAAGTTTTTGTCAATAGTAAATACAATTCAAATTTTACGGATGAGACAAAGTTTTACCACAATGAGCATAAATTAGGAAAAGGAAACCCTCATGGTAGCTAAAATTGCCGACATCAGTAATCATTTGCAGGTAATGGCTGGGCCGGTATAGATGGTGACATCTGACATGACCAACCAAAATATTTGTCAGACATTCACCGGACAATCTTAATACCAGTTTTGGAGCATGAGATGCAAAACTAATTGACGACATTCCACTAGCTATTCTTCATGACTTTTTGTTCAAGCAAGACGGTACTCTACCACATTTTAGCTTGGTAGTTTGGTTGCCAGACATAGTCTAGTGCAGGGGTTCCCAACCTTTTTTCTTTATTATTGTGGACCACCTCAGTCTTAACTTTACGTGTGTGGACCCCCGATATATTCATACGTAATCCTCCTAAATAAAATATTTATTTGTTTGGTTAGTAAAAGCTAATAATTAATCTCCCTCAAAGCTTCTGTGAACCCCGTATGGGAAACGCTGGACTGTAGAGTGATTACGTTTCCTAACTGTTGGATTGGTAGAGGAGGACCGATACCGTGATCTGCACGCCATCCTGATTGCAACCCAGTGGACATTTTTATTGTGAGGCACGTGAGGTATTGTAAATGCAACACTAATTCCCACAGTAGACGTTCTCTGCAACCGTATAAATCAAAGATTCCAAGTTATATGGGATACACCCGGAATCCTAGAGTGTGTTCGTCAGTCAATGGTACAACGATGTGAGGCAGGCGCTGCTACATGAAAACATCATTTCTAGCATCGCCTGTAAATATTAGAGAACAGAATTCTTGCATCAAACCTTGAATGAATAAATGTTTCACATTACATTCCCCCATCTTTCGCATGTTTATGAGTTATTTAAGTGTTGTCCGATATATGTGTCGTGTAACATTTAGATTTCAACTTGGAACACATGTTTGCAAAGGTTTTTGCTCTGGTATTAGGCATTAAAATAATATGTAGTACGTGAACTCTATGTACGTACAAATTGAGCTACATATCCATACTGTCATACTATGAATCCTTTGCAATAAATTATCTCCATAAAGATACCTGTAATAGGTCTACTCACCTAATGTACTCGCACCGTATAACCTTTTATTATCCTCAGTTACGTGAATTTCATATCACCATAACTTTAGATGAGTGGATTGGGTGCATGTTAGTACTACGCTGTTTCATGCAAATTTTCTTCAATGTTGGAGTGACCATACCATTGTTTCCAAGTTTAACCAAACAATTCAGGTATACAATATATATATATATAATATATATATATATATATTATATATATACTATATATATATATATAGCTATATATATATATATATATATATATATATATATATATATATATATATATATATATATATATATATCGCACAAGTGTGTAATATGCTGTCAGAAGAATAAATAATTATTAATCAGATAATAATTGAATGATGCAAGTTCACCATTGTTATTTCCAATGCTATTTACTGCTTAAAAATTGTAAGGTTTCATATTTGCGCAAAGAAGAAGAAAGAAGAAAGGAGAACTTTAAACTTTCTGCGCAAATAAGAAGTAAGGAGCGACTTCAAACTTTACTTAAAATCATTAAAAAGAAAAAAAAGAAAAGAAACTGTCGTCAGATATGAGAAACTCTTTTGAAATTTAATTTGTAAGTATATAGACAAAGTATTTGCACGCACACACACACACCTACGAGCGCGCGCACACACACACACACACACACATATACACACACACACACATCACACACACACACACACACACACACACACCTAACATAAAAAAAATAAAAGGTATTGTAATTCTTCGAATATATATATATATATATATATATATATATATATATATACTATATATATATATATATATATATATATATATATATATATATATATATATTCATATATATATATATATATATATATATAATATATATATAACATATAATATATATATTTATATATATATATAATAATAATATATATAATATATATGTATATATATATATATATATATATAATAATAATATATATATATATATATATAATATATAACTATATATATATACAGACCAATAATAATAATATAATATACAATAATAATAATCGGTATATATAATAATAATAATATATATATATATATCTGTATATAATATTATATATATATAATATAAATATGAAAATAAGTAATTGACTTCTTATAATATTTAATACTCCTGTTCATAACAAGATGTATAATAATATATATATATAATATATATATATATATTATAGCGAAAGTCATTTTCAATTTTCATGAAACTTGCATGAAATGCTTAAATTCTTAAAATGACCTGGAAAGAATAAAAACGGTAAAAATAATTGAAGAAATAACCCTAAAAAAAAAGTTATGAAGTCGCAATCTAACAAATACATGGCACACGAACATTTGTCTAAGGGGTCACCCCCCGTACCCTACTAGAAAAATAATACAAAAAATAAACATTGGCAGATATAAAATTTTATAAAAAATAATAAAATTTAATTTTACGTTTTAAATGTCACATTATAACGCCTTAACTTAACTTTTTTTTTTTTCATGGGCATTTCTCAAGATTATTTTTACAATTTTCTTTCATTGCAGCTCATTTTAAAAATTTCTTATAAGTTTCATGAAAGCAACCGATGTCGCCATTTTTGATAATTAACTCCATATATAAATGTTATAAAACTGTCATATTGCGCTTTCATAAGATTTTTCACGGTTATTTTTCAGGTATATATATATATATATATATATATATATATATATATATATATATATATAACCAACAACCTTATATATATATATATATATATATATATATATATATATATATATATATATAATATATATATATATATATATATATATATACTAATAACATAACTATATAACTATATATATATATATATATATATATATATATATATATAACAACCTTATATATATAACTCTATCTTCTTCTTCTTCTTCTTATACTTCTTCTTATATAATAACCTTATATATATATAATATGCTATGCTTATCTTATATATATACTTATATATATATATATATGCTTATATATATAACATATAACAACAATATAACTATATTTCTTCTATATGCTATATATATATATATATATATATATATATATATATACGTTATCGTCGGGTTTATATTTACATTTGAAATGAAACGATTAATGATGATTCTACTGTATTCAAAAGTATACAAAAGGTCATTATATAAATAAATATATATATATATATATATAATAATAGCTATGTAATATATATGTAATAATAATATATAATATATATTTATATAATAACAATAATAATAATAAATAATAATAATATGTATATAATAATAATATAATATAATAATATATATAATGTATAATAATATAATATTATAATAATATATATATGTAATATATATATAATATATGTATGTATGTATAATATGCTTTATAGCTAATAACAATATATATATATGTAATATGTATATACTTAGAGTATTATGTCATAATAATATATGTATGTATATAATATATATATATATAATAATAATAATAATAATATATATATATGTAACAATAATAATAATATATAGCTAATAATATATAATATAATATGCGTAACTATAATAATATGTAATAATAATATATAATATATAATATATATATCTTACAATGACATTACAATTATTTAACAATACACGAAAATATTGAAAATTACATAGAGGTAGCAAGTCAACAATGATGTTTTACAGTCATTGTTCTCACTGTATTTCAATGTTCCTTAATACAGTGTATATCCACCAGTACTACGGATTATGGCTCAACAACGCCTTAGCAAGCTCGTAATTAGGAGTCGTATAGCATAATTTGGAGGTTCTTCACTTGCACGGAAAAGAAGATCTTGCTGGAGCCGATTCAGGGTAAGTGGTACTTGATATTGTTCTCTAACTCATCGTCCCATTATACCATAGACATGTCCTATGGGACTGAGGTTTTTACTGAATGATGGCCAATTGGAAGTAATGTGTGCATCATTTAAAAAATCAAGGACTATTTATTAGATCTGAGTGTAGTCTAGCATTATTCAGTATCATAACCCATCTCTGATGGCATAATCCGCCATCAATGAAACCATCTCTTATGTAGGTGCAAATGGGACAACGTATCGGTCTATGATATTAGCAATGTAGCATTCACCATCACCATTAAGGCGACAATCATCAACAACGTAAAGCCACCCCCACACCATTACTAATCATCTACTATATATATATATATATATATATATATATATATATATATATATATATATATATTTCCAATATATATACATACTATATATATATATATATATATATATATATATATATATATATATATATATATAATATATGCTTGCCTATAAGCTATATGCATAACAACTGCTATATATATAATTTATATATATATATATATATATATATATATATATATATATATATATATATATATATATATATATATATATATTATATACACAGCATATCTTTGATTTGAAAGTGCAAAATACTATGAGAATAGCTGATGTGATGACTCGAACCTTTCCTGAGTTCGAGGTGTACACGCCCTTCACCTAACAAATATAAAATTTGAACACATTCATCACGCTTTAAAATATGAGTACTAGGCTCCACAGTTACTGAGATACTGTTTTAGTATTTGCCTTCCTACAAGAAAACGACAGACCAGACGTTTCGTTGGGAACTTTTAAATATAGTGTCTCATTACTTTCCTTGGTTTACCATTTCTCAGTTTTTGTCAGTTTTTGTATTGATGACGTGACGTCATCCAGCAATACCATAATACCTGTAATTTGTTTATTATGCATTTGCCTGAACAAATTCTTCTCCAACATTACAATTATGTCTAAACTAACCCTTTCTGAATATGACTCTCAAGGACGAAAAACAAAAACAAATATTCCCTATTCTTTCTTTATTTTTTAGTTGCCCTAATTTTAAACAAACAAATGGTAAAATCGTGAGATGCCAGATTCGCTAGCCAATGCTGCGAACGTCAGCAAATGTTTTCCATAGTTTGGCGTCTTTTGTATGATTTTTGTCATTTATTTGATTAAAATTATGGCCATTGAAAATAAAAGAAACAATAGGGAATGCTTGATCGTTTTTTTTTCTTTTGACAGATCTTTATTGACTCGTTGTTCAGGGGGAGTTCTAGACGATTTTGACAATCTAAAAACAGGTATTGGAGCGAAAATTTTGCGGGGTAATACTATATATATATATATATATATATATATATATATATATATATATATATATATATATATATATATATATATATAAGTGAGAAAAATAAATATATATATATATATATATATATATATATATATATATATATATATATATATATATATATATATATATATATATATATTAGTGACGGGACGATTATGAAATTTTGCCGATGACGATGACGATTAGAGCAAATTTTGCCGATGACGATGACGATGACGATTAATTGAAAAAAACTTTTAAAAATCTCTCCCTCTCTCCATATATATATATATGTAAATGTATGTATATAATATAATATATATAATATGTAATAATAATAATATATATATGCATACTTATATTATATATAACTCTTCATATATATATATATATAATAATAATAATAATAATAATATATATATATATATTTATTATTGTTATATATATATATATATATATATAATAACCAATAATAATAATATATATATATATAATAATATATATATATATATATATATATATATATATATACATATATATATATATATATATAATATATATCTACACACATATGTAATAACCTAAACTGTCCCAGTTAACCAATAATAATATATATATAATAATAACAACCAATATATATATATATATATAACTATAATAATATAATATATGTATATATATATATACTATAATATATAATATATATATATATGCATATATATATATATATATATATATATATATATATATATAATATATATATATATATATATATAACTATATATACTTTAATAATAATAACATATATATATATATATATATATTATATATATATATATATATATATACTGAAGTATATATATATATATATATATATATATATAACTATATATATATTTCCAATATATATATATATATATATATATATATATATATATATAACAATAATAATATAATATATATATATATATATATATAATATATATACAAATATAAATGAAACGTCGCTCGGTTTTCAAATTCATTAAAAATTGAGCGATCAAAATTTTTGATTCCTTAAGTCTCAATAATAATAATAATAATAATAATAATAATAATAATAATAATAATAATAATAATAATAATAATAATAATAATAATAATAATAATAATAATAATAATAATAATAGTTAATCAATGAAAATGAAAAGTATTTATTAATGGAAATGAGGAGATATGTTTGTGGTCCGTAACGATTTCTTAGGTCAAGTGGCTGTTCCTCATACATGTATAAAATATTTAGACCAAGGACTTAAATGTAAGGTTTCCAAGTTTGCAGATGATAGCAAATTGGCTACCTCAATAAGGAATAATGATGGATGTATAAAGATTTAAAAAGATAAGGAGGAAGCTGTAACGTTGGCGGGATGAGCAGGTTCATTCCTTCTTCAGCTAAATTTTTCTTTCCTCATTCATTCCTTCTAAAACTAAATCTTTCTTTCCTCATAATCCATGGTTCGATCGTGCTTATTCTCTGGCCATTCAGGCTAGAGAGAGTGCCTATCGGTGTGGAAAAATTCTCGTTCTCCTATCACTCTCGCTAATTTTCATTCAGCAAGAAATCGTTGCAGGGATACTCTTCGACGAGCAAAGCTGGCTTTCATCAAAGGAAAGTGCGCTAACCTCCTTGGTTCTCCTACTGACAAATCTTTCATCTCTAGCAACTTCTGTAAATCTGCCTTTCCTCCTCTTATTCGATCTGATCATTGTGTTGCTAATTCTCCAACTGAAAAGGCTAATCTCTTCGGCCCCTCGCTCAACTATATTCTCTATTTCTCAATACTAGCACTTTCCCTCCCTCAGTGTTGGAAGCTCTCACATGTCCAACCTATTCCGAAAAAAGGAAGCCGTTCTGATCCTTCTAACTATCGCCCTGTAGCTCTCACTTGTATTCTATCTAAGATCTTTGAAACCCTTCTCAACTCACTTCTTAGATCATCTGGAAACTCACTCCGATCGCCAGTACGGCTCTCGTTGCACGACGTCTACTGGCGACACAGTCTATCAACGATTTATGTTTTTCGCTCTGGAACTACGGGGAGACTTGGGTGGTGGCGCTTGACATATCCAAAGCATTTGACCGAGTATGGCACGCGTCACTGCTCTCCAAGCTCCCTCCTTTGGGTTTCCTCCTTCTCTTTGCTTACTTATATCTAGCTTTCTTTCAAATCGCTCAATATCGGCTGTTGTTGATGGGGCGACTTCTTTTCTGTCAATAGTGGTGTTCCTCAGGGTTCTGTCTTATCTCCTACTTTATTCTTACTTTTCATTAATGATCTTCTCACCTGCACCTCTAACTCTATCCACTCGTATTCCGATGACTCGACCCTTCATTCTTCAACTCATATCAATTCTACTCCCACTTTTACTTCTGGAATTGCCTCTCGTCTTAATCTTTCCGATTTTATTCTCGCTGATGGATAGAAATAACTTTGTGAAAAAAACCCAACTTTTACAAATCTCCTTCTCCAAAATACCTTCTAACTTTCCTGTCTCTTTCGACGGTTCTGTCGTCTCTCCTGTTGACAATATAAACATCGCTTAGCCTTAACATGAACAAAAAATGTCTTGTAAACCTCACGTCACAACCAACATTTGCTAGGGCGGCCTCAAAAGAACTGGAAGTTCTGTTTAGACTGTGGACTTTCCTCCTTTTCTCAGTTGCTCCGCTATACAAAGGTCTCATCCGCCCATGTATGGAGTACTGCTCTCATATCTGGGGGTGGGGCTCTGGTTTCACCGGCTTTTGGACAGGGTCGAGTCAACGGCAAAAAGGCTTATAAACTGTTCTGTACTTTCCAGTTCACTTGACCCTCTATCTTTGCGAGGCGATGTTGGTGCTTTATCTCTATCCTATAGGTACCGCAGCGGCAAGTGCTCGAGGAACTTATCACTCGCGTACCACCACCTTTACGACGCCCATCGCTGAGCACAATATGGGCTGTATCTGCACACGAGTATTGTGTTGACATTGGTAACTCCAGGCTAGTTTGCTGTGGTGCTTCCTTCTTTCCCACCACCTCTGTTTTGTGGAATTCTCTTCCATCTTTTGTATTTCCTACTGAATTTAATCTCCTCACTTTAAAGCCTGCGTCTGTGCTCATATGCGTAATTTGCGCTAGAGGGTGAACTTTTTGAGAGTAATACACCCCCTCATTGAATAGGGCTCTGCCCGTGAGTGGTGGTGACAACTGTAAAAAAATCCTTGAATGGGCAGATATGTGGCAAATGAACTGAATCTCCTATTCCCCCCATCCAAAACATCATTCAGATTATCCCAGAAAATCGTACTCTTTTCAACATTACCCTCAGATGGATCATATGTCGCAACCACACAAATTTTGACCTTTTCAAACTTAAATTTAACCTTTAGACTTCTAGTACTCACACACACACAAAATCTACCATAGCTCTCTACCACAACTCACTCATCAGAATTGCAAATTCTTCTATCCCCCTCTCATTCCTTTCCACAGCAACACAAACACATTTCACACCACACCACTCATTTTCACCGTTTCCTTTCATATTTGTTTCAGTCACAGCGAGCAAATCAAATTTGCCCTTTCTAAATACATCATCACCTCTCTCCTCATCTCCTCAACATTTATTCCTCTGACATTTCATATACAGATACGATTCATACATTTTCGCCGAAGGATAGAAGGGCGCTTACTGCGATCACGACCTTCTCCGAGGCATGCATTAGCATTTCTGGCAAACGATAAGTGGTAGTAGGCAGCCAACCTAACTACCGTCAGCTAGTCGCCCAGCCTACCACGACACAGGACATACGATGTTGGCAATTTCTTCTCCCTACACGTTTGGATATAAGGGATGGGGATCTGTAAGATGTTGTCTAGAAGAGGGGTGTGGATATAAGTATGTAATATGATATGTTGTCTGGATGATGAGTGTGGATACGAAGGCAGAACAGTAAAGGCGAAATATTTAGATACTCAACGGCATATATATATATATATATATATATATATATATATATATATATATATATATATATATATATATATATATATATATATATATATATATATATATATATATATATATATATATATATATATATATATATAATTATTATTATTATTATTATTATTATTATTATTATTATTATTATTATTATTATTATTTATT
>JABUQX010109606.1:42500-47500 GCA_015478945.1 Trachelipus rathkii
ATTAAAAATTTATATAATTTTTAAGATGAGTGGTATATATATATATATATATATATATATATATATATATATATATATATATATTCTTATATATATGTATATATATATATATATATATATATAGCTATAATTTCTTCTTCTAACTATATATATATATATATATATATATATATATATATATATATATATATATATATCGAGACACTCGTGGTTACAAATTTATAGATGTTTGTGTGCCTCTAACCAATACAATTATATATATATATATATATATATGTATATAATATATATATATAATATATATATATATATATATATATAACTAATACTTATATATAACCAACAACCATATGTAACCATAACATATATATGTATATAATAATAACCAACAATAATATGTATATATATATAACTGTATATAACAATAATATATATATTATATATATATATATATATATATATTACACATTGCCACCAAGGGTTCAAGATTCCCACCAAAAATAAATAAAAATATCGCCCAGCTAAGGAGAAGCTGGGTGAAATGCCCTAATAGCTGTAAATTGAAAGCTCTTATTTCAGTTGAAATAAATAAGAAAAATGGAGGAATGTTTCAAATTTTACTGACAGTGTAATAAAATAATCATAATAGCAATCAAATCTGGTTTAAGTTAAAGAGAAAACGGCTGAGAATGTGCATTGAGAGACGAAAACCTATTCCCAAAAGGTGGGGGGGAGTGTATGAGAGATGAGTTCGAACACCTCTCTTCCCAAAAGCATATTTAACCAGTTACCAACATGGAGTTTTTTCTTTTTTTGAGACAAGGTTGAATAAAATAAAGTATCAACCAGTGATCAATCGAGCATTTTAAATGTTTATCTGCTTGTAAATCTTAAGTGTTTGTCAAACGGCTACCATAACCATCAACAATACAACAGCCAGAATCTTCTTAGCTAATGTTCAGAATAAGTTTTTCATAAGACAAATTTATTATTATTATTATTATTATTATTATTATTATTATTATTATTATTATTATTATTATTATTATTATTATTATTATTATTATTATTATTATTATTATTATTATTATTATTATTAACTGAATGACTAAAGAACGAAAATATGTTTTTATTTTCTAATTTTGTTCCTATTTTTGTCTTTTCATTAGATATCAGTTGATGTGTTCTTCTGTACGCCTTGTAAAACTACATTCAACTATATAACTACTTAAGAAATCCTTACACCAGGATTTAATACCTTTAGAGTACTTAAGCACAAAGAGAAGTCGCATAAAGTTAAAACATTTGGGAAAATGAAGTAGTTTTTCAGGCAAACTACTTGAAACATCGAGTCCCAAGAAATTATACATTCTGCAATAAAGCTGAAAGAAGTTTGAAGAACTTCGATTAACTTTTATAATTAATATATTTAAAATAGCTACCCATATAAGAAATTTTTTTTATATAATTCATAAAATGTTAGTTTTTTTTCTAATAATAATGTCAAAAAATATATATTAAAAATTTTATTTTATATTATATCAAGATTTTCATTTCAACTTCACTTTTAATATACGTTGATTTTAAGATGTTGAAAATTAAACAACGAAGCTATATTTTATATTTATTTTTAGCAAGATTAAATTTCTTATTCAACTGATACTTCATATAGATTTAAAGTATCATTTGAACAAAAAATATATATATATATATATATATATATATATATATATATATATATATATATATATATATATATATATATATATATATATTTTACATAAGCACCATATATGTATACAACATATAGTATATCAACATAACCAACGCTCAATATATATATATATATGTAACATATATATATATATATATAACTGCTCTTCTTACTTCTTCTTGCTATATATAAAATAACTACCCATTAGAAAAATAATTAACATGATTTATATTTTGAAGACTGATTAAATTTAAAAACTTTACTTTATATATGTGCAAGAAACGGCTTAAGCTATTACTACTTTAGGTGGTGTGGTAGTTTACAATGAGTCTAAAGTTCTTCTATCATGATTGCAAGTAGTTTAACCAAGAAGTTAATAAATACTTTTAACTTTCTGTAAGTAATTTTGTATACTCCCTATATTCATTCTTTAAAGGGAATTAAATTTATATGTAACCGATCCTAAAAAAAATTTAAGAACCACCCCTCCAAAATAATTGTAATGAGGCAATACGTAACCACCATAATATATAATTCATTATATACAATTTAACTGTAATAAATAATCTACAATATCTATAAAATATTCCCTATATGAATTATATGTGAAACCATTTGTAGAGATTTTCAATAAAATTTAGTTTCTCAATCTTTAGACTTAGAATTTGTATGGAAGCATAATCTTTCATCAAATCTTTGCTTCTTACTTCTCTTTTAAAAAAAAAAATAAATGAGTGGTTGACTAGGGTTTGATCTATTGATCAATTGATATTTTTAATAAGAATTTAATAAAAACAAATAGATTTTAATTTTAAGTAATGTTCATACAAATCGCATATTTTCACGTTAGGTTTATACAAACTTTGCTTAAACCATGACTTTAATCCGACTTGATCAATCGATAACAGATGACAGGGAAGGGGTGTGATATGTATGGTTGATTAGAGATTGTTCTATTGTTTATTGATTAATTGATATTTTTAATAAAATTTTAAAATATATTCGCTGTCCTGTATTGCGCCTGCAAACGCATGCGTCGGTTTCGCGATGAATCGAGCTGGTTCGGGCCTGTGACAGCACGTTGAGGGTTCAAACAATGTATTCGATCTCCACACATCATTACATAGGGTTTGATGTAACATACATTATGCAAGTCAAAAAAGCAAGTTTTAGATTCAAGCATTGCACTACTCTGTCTCAGATCCTTCCTTCCCTCTGATATGCACTCTGTGCTTTATATCTTCTTTTTTTCCATCTAGGAACCCCTCCCGGGGGGGGTCTTTCGGACTCCCGTAGGAATTGAAACCATCAAATTCAAGTTCAACCGGTTTCGACAACATAGGGAAAGACGCCTAAAGTGGACTATTATATGTTTATTTCAAGATCCGGTTCAGCTCCGGCTCAGTGCTCCGCATCATATGCGCCTACTCAGGGATCCGAGCACCTTCAGACTACGATTCCTTCTCTGAAGCATGTCGCCTGCTTTTTTCAATATAACTATAACCACATCCAAGTTTGGGGACTCAGAACTTACACTATGGAGAGTGCAGTGGTGTTAAACGCTTCGTTCCGCGAGGCGACACCAATAGCAAAAGGATAGCAAGTTTGAAAAGGGGATACAGTCACTAGAACCCTAACCCTGTGACACAATACCATATATATATATATATATATATATATATATATATATAATATATAACTTATAATTTTATAAATCAGATATATATATATATATATATTCTTCTAACTATATAATATATATATATATATATATATATATATATATATATATATATATATATATATATATATATATATATATATATATATATATATAGCTATATATTTATTTTTATATATATATATATATATATATAACATATATCTAACTAATTATATATATATATATATATATATATATATATATAAATTATTTTCATAAATCAGAATGAAATTTCGCGAAATTCATATTTTGGAATAAACTACTTTTATATGGGGATGCAGAGATACATAACCTCGTTTACAACAAGGTGACACCACCACCACCTATAGGTACCAAGTTTGCGGGGATAAGATGTTTCAAGACTCCCTAGGGGTCCCAAAAAATTTAAGGGAGGCTGTACCCCCTACACAGGGTGTAGGGATACGTAACCTCGTCTACGACGAAGGTGACATCACCAGCTATAGGTGGACTAAGTTTGAGGGGATACAGTATTTATAACTCGCTACATTGAGGAGAATAAAAACTCGAACCCTACACTGACTCAATACATATATATATATATATATATATATATATATATATATATATATATATATATATATTATATATATATATATATATATATATATATATATATATATATATATATATATATATATCGCAGAAGCATGACGGCTGCTTATTTGCAGCCTAGCTAATGCCATTACTAAGTTTGGGGGCACAGCGTCCCCCTTCGAAGGCGCAGGGATAAGTAACCTCGTCTACGACGAGATTACGTCATCAAAACAGGGGGTACCAAATTTGAAGGGGATACGAGGTCTCTAAGACTCCCGTTACTAGGGTCGCATGGCCTCGAGCTACCGTTGCTATGGTTCGGACTCGTTGTCCTGTAACTGCTAACAGCCTTCCAATTCAGACCCAACAGATTGTACAATGTAGCATTTTGTGCAGATTTTACAGCTCAAACTGAATGATTTTGGGTAATATTCTAAAAATAAATAGCTCCGATTGGAGAGTCAATACTCAACAGTTTAAAAAGATGTCATGCTTATTGCCAGGGCCACAGGGTGGAAGGTTGGAAGAAGAAAATTTCTAATAGGGAATATTTCCTAAAATGACCTTCAAATATGAAAATGAACTTCACTATATATATTTTAAAGTTTAATCAATTTCAGGACAGGGGAGGGGGGGACGAATATTCTACACTATTACCTATTAAAATGGGGATACCATTTCCCAATTGAATCCATATATATCAAAACTTTTATTTAAAAACATTAATTCATCCGTTATATATTTAGGAAATAAATAAATGACCACGCATTTAATCTCGTAATCCGAATCTACTCTCTCACGTACTGAAAATTCATTGTTATAAAATAACGGTGCGGGTACCGTTAATATTTCAATTTTATAAGATTAATTCGAGCAAACACGTACACACACATACCAGACTCCCATTCCCTCCAACCCTTTTGAACTACAACAAACAAACCTAACCACACATTATTTATTCATCTGCACTTTAAGATCTTTTACATAAATATCGATTAAAAAAATTCA
>JABUQX010109606.1:55000-57500 GCA_015478945.1 Trachelipus rathkii
ATGTTGAAAATATTTAAATAGAAGAGAGCTCTTGAGTTGCTTTTTAAGTAAGTGTTTTATTTTAAGTACAGGTTAACTATAAGTTGTGTCAAACTAGAGCTAGGTTAGAAAAACTAAACAGATATAACAGTCCCATACAAAAATACCAAGTTCATTTGTCATTTAATATATTTCTTCATCAAGACTATTTTTGCTTTCTAGATTTCTGGCTAACATGAAATTGGGCCTATTCACATTGTGGAGTCTGAGTTCTTTGTCGAACAATTTCTGTCCTACCTGAACTCTGATTTCATCTCCCCTCTCAGAAGCGAAAGCGTGACAGAGGGATCTTGATGTCATCATGCATATTAGTGGAAGGTTGATTTAACCACATTATCCAGTTAAGGTCAGTTATGCTTGTTTCCATCAAACACCGCAGACAGCTGGGACTGGAACAACAAACCGGAGTTTTCTGGGGTATGCGGTTTCACTGGATCTAATTTTGAATATTTTGAAGAGAGAGAGAGAGAGAGAGAGATGAGAGAGAGAGAGAGAGAGAGAGATAGAGAGAGAGAGAGAGAGAGAGAGAGTTTGAATACTTTGAAGAGAGAGAGAGAAGGCTGTCCTTGCCTGTAGAGAGTTATCTGTGTCTCAGACCAGCACAGTCCTAGGCCAACAATCTTACGGCATATTCATCAACAATTTAGGGCATTGAGCATAAAGGTTAGTAAAAACTCAATATGAAATAATAACGTAATGCTGAAAAAAATTATAACTCCAAATTAATAAAGGAAACAACTAAATTAAAAAAAAATATATTCAGGTTGTCTGCTTACAACAGATAATGGTGCTATTTCTGTGCAAGTCCTTTCGGGTGATGCTCATAGCCAGAAAACGGGTGACGCCAGAGGAAGAAGAACAGGCAACCGATTGGCAGAGATAGTGGTTAAGCGTGAAGAGATGGAGCAAATTAGTGACACAGAAAGGTTCTGCAGACAAAACCACTCCAGCTAGAAAATCTGCTCGAAGAACATGATGCACTTAGCCTAATTAAACATCGCCGTTGCATTTCCCACACATTAAACATCTTGGCTACTAAGGATGTTTCAAATGTTCCTCGCTGGTCCTCTAGTGTCAAGGATCGATTTAATAAGACACTTACCAAAGCCCAGGAATTGTGGATTGCCCAAAACAGGAAAACTACAACTGCTGTTAGAATTAAGAATTAGTTGGGAACAAAGCTTAAAACACCAAGTGTTACTCGCTGGAACTCCATATACGATTCTATAAAAGATCTGCTTAAGAACCTTGATGGTCGCATGACACAAATCAACAACATTTTTATGAAGCAAAAGCCTTGTCTTTCCAGTACTTAATAAAAGTAATAAGGAGGTATTGCGGAGTACATCGAAATAATGGCGCCTTTTGCTGAGGCTTGATATGTTGCAGGAAGAGAAGATTGCGTACCTGGAGTCCTATTGAATCACCTCTTCTCTCAAGGGACAAAATCGGGGAAATGCAAAGAGAGGTGGAAAAATTTAACTATGCCAAAAGCTTAGTCAACTATTTCCTAAAGCAACCAAAGGCAAACAAAGGGAAAGAAAAGGGCTTTGAACCGAGGTTCAGCAGTCTTTTTGATGATTTTGATTTGCTTATGGCAACAGCCCTGTATCTTCACTTCAAACTCGGAGTGGTACGTAGGGTAAATGAGGGGAAGTACCAAGCTGCCAACAGCAGGATACTGAAGAATATAAAGTGTAATATTGCATCGAATCTTACTCGTCCACATTAAGGCACTGAAGGTGATGGGACTGAGTCTGAAAGTGACCCATTTATGGCGAGTTATTTTTATAATTTGGAACAAACTTTAAGCATCTCTTGTATTATTATTATTTATATATAAATATATTATATTATATATATATATATATATATATATATATATTTATATATATATATATATATATATATATTATATATATATATTATATATATATATATATATATTATATATATATATTATATAATATATTTATATATATATAGATATATTATATAATTTATAATATTTACATTATATATATTCTCACATACACTGACATATGTTCCATAAACTTAAAAAAAGATTTTGAGTTCTTGATACCATTTCTAAATATTTCAGGAACTGAAGGGTCCATATATCCAGCAGACACCTCTGGGGAGAAGTTGGGACAAATCTTGGATAGCTAGGTGCAGTAAATGTTCATCCACAGTACCCCCTCTCACTAAGGAACCTGTTTCGTGTGAAATACCAGGAGGTCTGAAGGGGACTTGTTTATTCAGTATAATACCCATTACTGCGCTCAACGGCCGCCAGAGGGTTGTTTAAGGTCAAGGACTCTGGACATTCTAAGACCAAAAGAGGGCAACCATGGCAATCCATTCAAATTTTGAAAAATTTTTATCTTATTTCTTTATTAAAGGGAAATATGACCCTATTCAGAATGCAAAAGGAGAGCGAGGAGGAAGAGATCACAGATAA
>JABUQX010109607.1:0-2500 GCA_015478945.1 Trachelipus rathkii
ATAAACTAGCGTTCTATGATCTAAATTTTTCCCTCTATTTAATTGTTGTGGAGATATACGAGAAGCCGTAAATGAAGACCTTATGGATATGATCTTGACCAATAAATGTTAGATGCCAAAGCTTTTTTTAACTAACTAATTATGTAAATTCTAGCCATTTCACTATAAAAATCTCTATTTACATGTCCTGTAACTTTTATGCTTCTGCAAAGAAACTTGACTCTAATTTTTCTACAACTTCCGATTTAATCTTTATATAAAAACTTAATGCATAAATTCTCATTTTTGAAAGAAAACATCTTTGAAAAACAGTACGACTAAAATATTATAAATCGGAGTTATGATAATACTTGAAGATTAAGGTCCACAACGATGCTGCAAATAGCAAGTCTCCTTGCTTAGTACTATTTGGGTCTTTTTTCAAAATTCTACAGCATGTTTATTGCAGTTGAATACATCATATTAACAATTTCGTTTCCAAGTAGTTGCAATATTTAGTTCTATTGTGATAGATTCTTATGATGCTTTCATATCCTGGATGTCCCATCTGTCATTGATATAACGTAATAGATACCTTGTAGTCAAGTGATTTAGTATCTGTATATGCGAAATATTTAGCTGGCAATTGCAACTAAATAGCCCATCTTTGGTTTTACGACAGCCATTTAAAATAGGCCTTTATGTCTTACCATAAATCTAATACACTTGTGTCCAGATATAGATCGAGTCTGATTTGGAATGCCATCTTATGAAGATAACTGCCTATATACTGAAATCAGTAATTTTCGTAATGATCTAGAATCATACCAAAACATCATTTCAAAATATAATATGATATTTTTCCTCGAAATTGATTCTACTTCAATTGTTCCATATCCTAAAAACATTTGTTCCTGACCATTGTGTGATTTACTATGACTGAATCTCGATTCATATTAAAAGTTTAAAATAATCTTTTCTCATTTGTTATGCGTTTTGTAGCGCCATTATCAAAATACCAATGTTCTCTATCATTTCTCAGAAATAAAAAAAACTGCTCATCTATTGCTAACAAAAAGCATTAACTTCTTTTTAACTTTGAATTTCTTATTTTCATAATTTCAGAGGGGGATTTTTTTCTTTCTGGTCTACCATCTGCAATCCATTTTCTCAATTTTTTTATCCCAGTGACCTTTTTAAATGGCGAGTAATTGCAAGGAAAATGTTTCTCATTTATCTTTGGTCCTATTTTTTCTCTGTAGTTTTCCTTTTATTGTGTATACGCTTCTTTTATCGATCTTAACCTTGATGTCATCTTATTTGCTTCTGTGCAAAGCCAAGTTACCAGACTATCTATCTATACTTCTTTCTTTTCAATTATTACTATGAATCATGAGCCATGTAGTTTGGAAATTTGAATAATCCTTTGGCACATTTCAAAAAATCTCATATGAGAAAAATATCTCTGCAATGCCTTCATTCTCTCTGAATTTGACCAATTCTCCTGTGAAGATTACCCCAGGCTGTCTTATGAAGAATAAATTTCCAGCATGTCTAATTCTCATTCCATTGTAAGAAAAAAACTGTGAACAAACATCGTAAACTTTGTTTTTTTCAACTCTTGCAAAAAGATTATGAAGTTCCTTCCACACTTCATCTGGCTTCAAAAGATTCTTATTTGACTTCTAATATTTTGGCTTAAGGTTGAAACCAACAAAAACAGTACATCTGATTGAGTTTGTTGAATTTGTCGCATTTTCTTTTGCATGCATTATTTCTCTTCAAACTGTTGCCTGCAGTACTGGGTCCTGCGAGCCTTTTCTAATTACCATTGATGCTTCTATTGCTTGGATATACCACTAGCCTTATTGCATAAGATATTTCCAATCTTCCCAGTTTGTCTTACTTAAGATGCTTCCATTTTCTGCATTGACAAATCATATAACAACTTAATAGCTTTCTAATTCTATTTTTAGAGTTTATTTTTTTTAGTTTTGATTATGGGATTTATCTAGGCCTATTTCCCAAATCTATTATGGTGCTGATCTAGGCCTACTTCATAATTCTATTACAGGCTGATCATAGGCCTACTCTCCATTTCTGATGTTCAACAATTCAAGAGTTGAAGGTCATCTCGTATACTCAACACTACTCTCAAGCGTATCATGTTAACAGGAGCATCGTTTCAACTGGGGGGGGCGAGAGGCGCCGGGGTGTGGGTAAACAGCCTACATAAGAAATAAATTGAAACATCAGAAGGTGAAAATGGATAGGTGTTTATAAGAAACGTAACTCTATAAGTGATACGATGAGGCGTTGCTTGATCAAAGAAATCAGCACGAATACAATTTGCTCATAAAAGTAAACAGAGGAATATTAATGCATTTTTAAAATACGGCCATGTTGCCAGAATTCTTTTTACTGGCAAAGAAGCCAAAACAAAATACTTAAAATACATAAGTTGCGTTTCCAGAAGTTAAGGCTATGGTCAACGTTTAATATATATATAGGGGTTTAATAT
>JABUQX010109607.1:5000-14762 GCA_015478945.1 Trachelipus rathkii
GTATTTGATTTAAATATGCCCTATAAAAATAACTGATATAAATTATATATATAATATATAATACTGTGGGAGAACAACCTGCTGAAGAATGGAAAAACGTATAATCTCTTAATTGAATTATTTATTAACTTATAGAGATAATAGAGGCCTTACTCAGATTATGTAGCGTCTGTATAGTCATAATGGCATGAAATTTACACACTCAAGGTCAAAGTCTTCGTATCATGAATTCGAGATACACGAATATAGTCATGGAGTGCCATGTGTGTGAAAGAGTAATAAATCGTATTATATGATGTAAAAGATAATGTAAATCTATTTGCATGATAAAATTATATATGAAAATGAAAGTTATAAGAATAGGTATAATATAATATGTGTGTAAAAGTTCTAGATCATAATAAATAGTATATTATAATTAAATCTCTATGTAAAATATAGATAAATGATATATATTTTGATCTCTCCTTATTCTCATCTATAATTAATATGAGCTAAGTTTATCACACCCCAGAAAAGTTTATTATAAATATAAGATTTGCACTGATTGAGACGATGACAGTTGAATCCACGCGCAACTAATACTCACACTATTATAATTATTTACTTATCAGTATTTCATATTATTCATACTTCAAAATTAAACTAAAAATTATTAACAAAATAATTTAGAAATAAATATGATATAAACTCTCTCTCTCTCTCTGCTCTCTTACTCTTCTCTTATCTCACTCTCCTTATCTTCATCTCACATCTCTGACTTCTCAAATATATATTTATATACTTATATATAATTAATTTATATATATATATAATATAGTTATATATAATATATATATTATATATAATATAAATAAAGGGTATGATATAATATGATACCTATATATATATATAATATTATATTAATATAATATATATTATATATATATATATATATTAATATTAATATATAATCAATTAAAAATATATATTAAATATAAGATTATTATATATATATAATATAATATATAAATATATATATATTATATATATTAATATTAATATATATATATATAATAGTATATTTAATATATAATTATAATTATATTAATAATGATATATATATAATATATTAATATATATATTATTAATATTAATATATATATTATATATATATATATATATATAATTTATATATATATATATTTAATATAATTTATATAATTATATATTATATTATATATATATATATATTAATATATTATATATAATAATATATATATATAGGTATATTGTAAATATTCAGCAATGATCGCTAAAGGATGTAGTATTTAATAGAAAATCGACCCACTAACATAACCCAATGTGTTTATAAAATTCACCATTGACCTTCATTGATAATATCCTCATAACAATGGTGAAAACATATTGAGTATTTAATCCTAAGACATTAGTACCACTACAAGCAGAACTTGATCATAGATCAATACACAATAAATATATAAGCACATCTCTACATATACATATCTGTTTAATTATACATATCTATATATTTTTATTACATTTATCTATCGTTGGAGGTGAAGAACACTATGTGCTATATTATGTATGCTTCTTAGAGTGTGCAAACTGTATATCTACTTTATGTATATTGCTATTTTGTGATTGCACCACCCTAACTCTAGCGCGAACCAAAATTTTGAGTGAGATAAGAGCGTTAGGAAAAAAAATATCACAATCTCACACATAATGAATCATAAAAAGCACACACACGTTATCTTATACGTAGCCATGACAACCAAGTGTGAGATTCTATAAGAAGCACAACTACAATATGTCTTCTCTTGTGAAGCACAAATCGAAAATATCTTATCACAATCAATGAAATCCTTATCACACTATATATAAGATGTTCTTGTCAAGAGAGATAAATTGATCTATAATATAGTTAAATATTTAAGATTCTAGTCATAAAAAAACTTATACACCCAATATATTAAACATTATTTTGGATTATACATGAAATAGTATAACTCGATGAAATTTATTGTCTATCTACACAATTATGATTGACAAATTATATTATTTATGACACGAGACCTACAATCCACACTGATGGTCTATACCTGCACATAATTTTGTTAGAGCATTTTAATTTTCTTAGCACTCTATTTAGGTATTATCTATTAAATTAATATATATAGTAAATATTAATAATTAAAATGAATTTTAAATAATAAGTAAAAAATATATATAAAAAGAATATAAGATTATTAATATTTATATATATATTATATTATAATATATTTAATATAAATTTATTTAATATTAATATATTAATTAATAATATTAAGATATATCTAAATATAGTTTTTTTACTTAATTTTTAAATTAATTAAAATATTTATGTATATTACTATAGTACCAGTACTAGTAATAATAATAATATATATAATTATAAGATACTACTATACGATTATATACTATTCAAGAATTAGAAAAACTACTATAATATCACTTATAATAATAATAACTTATTATCGTAATATCACGTAATTATTATCACTAGTTATGATATACCACAAGAATATATAAGTTAAATAATATATATTATAATATATTATAATAGTAAATAGATACATATATTTTATTAGTATAATAGCTCACAATTATTACAATCATATAGCATATATATATATATAATTATTATATATATATATAAATATCCTCACATAATAGTATATATTTAAAATTTACTATAATATCATGCCATCACTATAATAATAGTTTGAGGTTTATTATAATATTAGGTACATAATAAATGTAGGTATATAACTAGTATTAGTAATCACTTTATAATTAGTAGAGTATATTATATTAATACTAATTATATATCATATATATATTATAAATATAAATATAGTTTAATATTATATATATATTATATTATATTATAATAAAAATAATATATATATATATTAATAATTATATATATAATATATATATAATATATATATAATTAATAATAATAATAAATATAATATAATAAATAATTAATTATATTAAATAATATATATAATAATAAATAATTATATAATATTAATATATATAAAAATTAATAAATTAATAAAATATATAATATTAATAAAAATTAATATATAAGAATTAATTAATTAATAGAATATTATATATAATTATAATATATAATCAATATTAAATAGATTATGTAAATTATAATATATTATATAATATTTTTATTAAAAATATAGGTAAATAATAAAAATAATATATTAATGTATTATAGTATAATCATAATAGCTATCACGAATTTAATACGTTAGGTGAACATAATTATAGCCTACTCCACGCTGATTAGAGCTGCACACTGAGCAACCTTACTAATCGCGAGATATCACACGATATTCTGTCTCTAATTATTAGCTAACATGTCCGATGAGACGAGAATCTATGACAGCTATAGTTTGATAATTAGATCATACGCTACGTATCTCCACTATTTAAAATTCTATATCATATGGATGAATAATGTATCCTCTAAATCAGTTGATATCTCCTATATGAATTATGATATTCTAATCTACGATGGACGCATGATAATAATAACATATACTAAGATAAGTATCGAGACACTATGTATACTAAATCCTAAAGCACATTTCAAAGCAACTCCTTCATAGCGTATATAACATACATCTTACTCTCACTCTAATCTCACATATCTGCTATAAAAACTACGCGTGTTAAATCTCAAAGCAATTAGATGTGGATATATGAAACTTACTAGTAATTATATAATAAATTCATATATTAATATCAACTATACTACACTCCTATTCATGCTGCATGTAGTAGAATTTATTTTAAGTTATTATGGACACTAATGATATGTCTTATGTCACTAATATGAGTAGTGGAGATGTGAGTTATATTCACTGCACCTTATATTATATTATAATTATAATGCTCTATTATATTATCTTTCTTACTCTCAGCTCTCTCATCTCTCTTGCATACCCTCTTTGTATTCTGGTAATAGTAATGCCGTAATCTTTATCTATTTCTTACACCTCTTAACCATCTTTCGTGTAGGTCGACAGCTTCTCTTATTTATATTCTATATGTATATTTGCAAACTCTTTCGTCACTGCTATGTGACTCATAAGGGTTGTTTCTATTTAACAATTTTTTAGTTTATAATTATTATTTATATTTCATTTACTAAATTATATTATTATCTATTATTATATATATTATAAATTATTATTTACTTATTTAATATTATATTAGATAAGATTATAATTTAATTTTAACTAATTATGTATTATTATTATATTATATATTTATATATTATAACTCTTTTTATTGATAATTCTGTTCAGTTCACTATATTTCTATATTATGCGATGTGCGTGTATATGCACGTGGGACGTGCGACTGCGATAGCGATGATTCTTGATATCTGTCTGAGGGAGATGTCTATATTACGTGCGGTGGAGGGAGCGCGAAATGTGAACTATAGGTCGATGTCGAGTGCGCTAGCTACATACCCGCTAAATGGAGAGCGGGGTGTCCCACCTTTGTCTGTTGTGATAATATTATTATATTTCTTATTATATATAAATTAATTATTATTTATTAAGTATATGTATTGAAGTGTGAAATAAGTACCAAAATATAAATAAAAGAGAGTATATGTATAGATTATTATTTCTTATTGTATTAATTAACTTATATAAAATTAACTATAATTATAAATATTATTTAATATAATTAATGATTTATTGAATTATATGTATATTTAATAACTTTATTTATTATATGTAGATTATATTTATAATATAGTATCTCACTATTATTATATTATAGAGTGTTAATTGTTAGTATAGATTAATATATTAGATAATATTGATTAATATATTATAATTATAATTATTATTATTATATTATATTGCAATTATATCATTTATTATTATGTAATTATTAATTTTATTAATGTATTATTATATTTAATGATAAGTATAATTATTTATATTATATATTATATATATAATTTAATGATAATTATTATTATATAATTATAATTTAATTTATTTAATTATTATTTAAATATATTATTATAAGTATAATAACATTATAATATTATACTATAAATATTACATTCTCATAATAATATATATCATATCATTATTACTTAATTAATTATATCTCTTTTTACTTGCTAGTCATATTGAATTAATTTATTTCCTAATTGAATATTTAATTTATATTAAATATATTATTATTATTAATATTATATTTATTATTATTATTATTGATTTATTATTAAATTATATTTATATTATAATATTATTATTAATTATTAAATTATATTATTATTTATTAATTATATTAATTTATATGATATTTATATATATTATTATTTAATTATTAATTAGCAATTTTTATATTTAATTAATATTAATGACCTAATGATATAAAAATTTAATTTAAGAATTATTTCATTATTATTTAATATTATTATTATTAGAAATTGATTAGTCATTATATTTAATTATTATTATTAATTATTATTATTATTATTAATTATTCTGAACTTATTCCAATTCTTACATCTCAATTAATTTATTGATTATGTATTATTAATTATATATTATTATTATTATTATTTTTTATATTATTAATTATATATTTAATTATATAATTATTTATATATGTTAATATATATATATATATATCTAATGCAAGTTCAAATATAGTTCAGTTAAATTATTTTTTGAGGTCGTACAAAAAAATACGTTTATTGATGTTAGGGATTTTATTGCTGAATCTGCCTTTTGCGTTTATCTATTTACACCTGTGAACTGTGCCCAACTACCTGCGGAAGGAAGACTGATCTTAGAATTCATATACAAAAATTACATACTTCAGATAAGCCATTGACCTGTAAAAAATGTGGAAAGGCATTTCCAGATAGGTATTATAGGAATTATGGGTATTTTTTTTTTTTTTCAAGAATTTTTTAACATGAACAATCCTAAATTAACTTTAGAGTTTCCTTTTGGAAATTAGCAAATGATATTTATACTTAAATTTATCGGAAATTTCTTTCTTTCTTATTTTAGACATTTTCTTAATATTTTAAGGTATACTTTTAAGCAGCACAATAAGTCCCATGAAGGTGAAAAATGCTTTAAGTGTGATTTGTGTCCCTACGCTTCTGCAACTTTACGACATTTGGAGTCTCATATGTTGGTTCATACTGAGCAAAAACCTTTTAAATGCAATGCTTGTGATCAGGTAATGCAAGGAACGACTTTTTTATTTCTTAAAATATTTCTAATAAATTTATTGTTTGGTCATATTAAAGTGCTCTTTCATGAAGGTATTACATTTCATTTTACTTCAAAACTACTTTTAAAATAATATAGGTCTCACGTGGCCGGAAAAGGAAAGCGGAGACTAGTGGGTCTCCGGGCCGGCGCCGGAGATCTTTTAAAAGGCCGGAACTCCGGCCACGAGGGCGGAGCCGGAGCCGGAGATCGGGTGAACCCCCTAATTATATATATATATTATATATATATATAATATATATTTATATTATTATATATATATATATATTTAATATATATTCATATATATATAATATATATTATATTATATATATATATATATATATATATATATATATATATATATTATATTATTTTTATATTATTTTTTATATAGTATAATAAGTTATATATATATATAATATTATATTTATTATATAATTATATTATGTATATATATATATTTAATATATATATATATAATATAATTATTTATAATATTATAATATATATATATATAAATTTTAATATAAAGGGTTTTACAACTGTTTTCTTAAGAATGATACAAAGATTGCGGAGCGACTTTTCAAATTGTGATAACAAGAAAAAAAAAGGCTTGTTGGCTGTTCATAGGGCGGTGCTATGGGCAGTAGAATATGGCTGTGGCCCTGTTGGCTTAGTCCCCTTTTTTTAAGAAAATGGTTGCGGCTGATGCGCCTTTTGGGGGGCGCTACAATTGATAGTGGGCGGCATAGGGCGCATGAGGCGCAAGCTAGGGTGGGCGCAACGGCCGAGCTCTGGTTGCAAGTGACAACCTGGGAAAATGAATGTGAAAGCTTCCATTTTTTTTTTTCCAAATAAATGTTAATAAATCGATATGACGGTATGAACTCTTAACAATAAAAACCTAATGTTACCCGTCCGTATTTCCTGGTCGGTGTTTGTTGGTGTAGCTGGCCGTTTTTTCGCTGCCCTGTTTTTACTGGTATTGTGGATTAATAAATAGAAATCAAGATTTTTCTTATTATTATATAAATATATTATTATATATAATATATATATATATATATTTACTTATATATATATATATTATATATATATATATATATATATTATATATATTATTATAATATTTGATACTTATATATATATATATATATCATTATCATTATAATAATCAGCATCCCGAAAAGCCAGGCATGTAACTAAAAAAAACTTATATACAGGTACACGAAATAAATATCATTTTTATTAATCAGGAGAATTTTTACCCCGGAAATTAAAAAAAATAACGCTTTTTAAAAAGAAAATTTAAAATTGTAAAAAATGGGATTGTTATTTACAGTTATTTTGATATAATAAAATATGCGGATTCCTTCCGTGTATGCACTAAAACATGAAAATGTATGAATTTTTGTTTTGTAAACGGGAGAATACAAAACAGGGTAACAAGAGACGATAGCTAGAGTCGAGGGTTTGCTCGGCTACCGGGGAGAACGGGGGGGATTCGTCTACTCCTGTTTGATCCCTCCGTCGGCTTGAACCCCTAAAAAAAATCCCTATAACGGATATAAAAAAGAAAAAAGGATTAAATATTTTCTCTCTCAAAAAAAGGTATTTGCAATTTTACTCTCGAGACTACTGAGAGGGGGTTTTCAAGGGTAGATCAGAGGGTTGCACTATTTATCACTGATTAATCCTTATGTGATAAATCGCACCATTTGGTAAAGATAAATTTTTTTTTTTTTTAGTATTCTCGATGAAATTACTTCTGCGAAAATCAAAAATGTGTTATTTATTTTCCTGTAGATGTTATATTTTTTTACTAGTTATATGCCTGAACTCTTCGGGATGCTGCCCTATATATATATATATATATAATATATAGAGTTGAGCCGGATTATCGCATCCGATTGCCGCATCATTTTTTCCTCTATCCTCATCGATTAATTTTTTCAAAGTTGATAGCGGGGGGATAGTATTGACTCTACTGATTAGAGAGAACGTGTGGTGGTGCACTACCTTTTATATATGGGTTATATATATTATATATATAATATATATAGTATATAGTTATATATATATATATATATATATTTATAATAGATTAATATATATATTATATATTAAATATTTATATATTTTGGTTACTAATACACCCTGTATATTACTATATAATATATTATTATTATATATATATATATTATTATTATATATTATATTATATATAGTATATATAGTAATAGTTAATTATATATAATATACTATTTCTTTTATTATTTTAGAGAAATATATATATTATTATTTATATATTATATATATTATATATATATATCTATATATATATATAGTTATATATATATATATATTTATTTATTAAAAAGTAAGGAACCTGGATTTTTCAGAGATGACAGAAACAGCTTCATGCTGGAGATATATGATAATAGATTCAAAATTTGCAAAAAAAACGATAACGCAAGTTCAACAGAAACTTTTACCAATGATAGAAACTAAGCCAATTTCTTGACCACGTGTTTTCACCGAGTGGTTAGAATTTAATAATATTATCACGCTTATGTGATGAAATACGGCTAAAAGTAAAAAAGATTACCTTCTTTTATTCGTCCTCTAATTGCCTCGCAATTAACCATATGCGTTTTGCGATCAGTAAATGATTCAGTAGTTCATTCCACAACACAAAATTTTGGCGTTTCAAGTACTTGACTATAGCAAGACTAATCAGAGATATCAAAGAAACTTCTATTTGAGTATCTGCTCATTCGGTGGAGAAAGATAACTTATACGATTGTTTGATAGAGGTTATTAATTCTCAAACTTTATTTTTAACGCAGTCATACATTTTCTCACAAGAAAAAATTTCTATATAGTATTTCCTTTGATGTTCAAATAAAACAAATTATTCTGCTAAATCGAATGATACATGTTTCAGCTTTCTAAGACGATTTTTAACCCTTAAATCAACAATGAATGAACAAAAAAAAATGAAATTACTTTTTACTAAAAAACATTTAACAGCGTACTTTTAAACTATTTTTGTTTCGAATATATAAAAAATATAAGAATAAAGTAAAAACGGAAAACTTACAAATTGAAATTCCAGTTGGCCAATTTACAAAAGGTATTTTAAAAATAGTGAGAATTATTTTTAAAAAAATGAATAAATTCTTGAAATCTCTTTAATGTGAAATTACTAAATTCTCCTACAACCTCTTCCCCTTCAAAAGAGGACTTATAAATTACAATCCACCATCAGAATTAGGGAAAAATCATTTCAATATCAGATTAAAAGTTGACATTGTGTGATACACTGCATTTGAAAGTGTGGAAGTCAAAGAGAGAGTATGAAATAAAAAGGGAAGAGTGTTCTGGGCTTTACCGTACCAGATCATATGAAAAAATTAGCATAGCGTCA
>JABUQX010109608.1:0-15583 GCA_015478945.1 Trachelipus rathkii
TATCCAAAATAGATATAGATTGTAACGAATGATAATCTTACTGCACCCCCAAAAATTATTATCTTTGCAATGCAACATTTATATATAATTTTAGTTGAAAATTCTATTATTTATAGACATGAACGATATAAGAAATTTTGTTATCTACCGCAAGGAAAGTTTGCTAAATAATTACTTATCTATAGAAATATTATGTAAAAGAATACTTTTGGAAATATTTGAATCAATAATTTTCTAAAAAATTATTTTTAAATTTTATTTGGTAAATATTTGTAAAAAATACCCTGGAACTAATGGTATAAATGGCTGTCAATTAAGTACATCAGTAACGTCTCTAGAGTTTTCATCGTTCTCCCTCTTCTTTCCACGCCTTCTCTTTTCTTAATCAATTTCTTCACTTCTCCCAGCTGTTTCCAATGCATTCAACTCCGACGATATCGGGTCAAATTCATATATATTACTTATATATATAGTTAATTATATATTCGTATATATATACTTATATTATATTATATATATAGTAGTTACAAGGTGTTATTAATATATGATTAGAATAATAAATATATATAAGTATAATAGTATATAATATAATGGTTAGAAAATTAATTTTATATGTAAACCATCTATATTTATAGTTATTATTATATATAGTTATAATTAGTATTAAAATATATATAATTTGGTATGTATATTGAAATTATAGTTATTGTATATATATAAATATAATATTTTACATTAAGTAATATAATAATGATTAATTATTGAAGAATATATATGCTATATATAAAAATATATTAAATATATATTATACTATATAATAATTGTACCCATAAGTTAATTAAGGTATATAATCCTATATCTGATCTTAACACAACTCCGCAGGAGTAACGTGCTTCGCTGCGCTTGGTTCACCAATAATCATTCTTCTAATATTAGCCCTATCGATAAGCTTCACATAAACGCTAGGCACCCTAGAGAAAAAATATCATTCTTTTGCGAGGACGCACAACCGGTTATCCGAGAACGTTCAGTACACCTCGTAGTTTTACACATTTTGTTAGATCTATCTCTACAGGATAGCAATGTGTTTGTCGCTCCTTTCAATAGAACCTATGCATCTTTCTTCCTAGCCTGTCAAAAACTCGTCTCTCGCAGACGCTCGTCCGCAGAGGATCTGCCTCTAGGACGCAGTAGCTTCCGATACAAGACACTGGACTGCGTCAGAGTAATAAAGTCAAAACTCGACAAGCACGGAAATAGACTAAGTCTTCTGTCGGCCTCACTAAAAAGATAACTCATTGTGACTTACAAAAAAAGTCTTACATATTGTTCTGTGACGTCTTGCTATGCATAACAGAGCGTCAAGTACTTCTTATTGAGGCACCCAATCCAGGTGGTTCATAGACTTGGACTGTCTCTAATAATTCCATTGGCGTAGTAATTCCATGATCGATCAGTAGGGCCTAGGCAATTCCTAAAGCCCGATAACGGTGTTGGCCTTCATGGATGACCACAAAGCGTCATAAAATGAACAATACCCTGAAAGACCCTTCTGTAGCCCCCATCTATTTTAAGATACCCTGCCTTTGACGCTTGTTTGGGCTATGACCCACTATATGGGCCGCTTGAGACTTTGTTCGAGCCAACTAAATTATCTTTGACCTGACCTTGGCCTGAACTCGTCCGGGCTCTTTGATCCTTTTTGGCGACTAATTACACCATTTTTTAGTCTCAACAAACCTTAGGTCCTGACATGGTCATTTTTAGCCACGTATTTTTTGTAGAACTCTAATTTTTTGAGAAGCCTTTTTTGGGAACCTAATTTTTTGGGCAACTCCTAATTTTTGAGAACCCTAATTTTTGGAGACCAATGTTTTGAGAACCCTGAGAGTGTTTTGAGCAACCACTAAATTTTAGTGAGAAGACCACTTTTCAAACATTAGTCACAAGCTCACAGACCCCTTAAGTTGTTGTGTTTCTGAAATGGATATAGGGTGGCGCAAAAACACGTTGACGTTCGAGCAGCTCAGAGATTCGTATGCTATTACCGCCCGGCTTATTTTACGTCCACACCGCCACTTTCAGAATTTTTTTCGACCTGTAAGGGCAACTCCCTGTTTAATATTGACCCACGGTAAAATCTTATTTCGGGGCGTCACGCTTAATATTAGGAGGCTATGCCCTTTTTTGTATGACATGATTAAACCAAAAAATATTATTCTCACCTACAATTGTTAAGTCCATATAATTAAAAAATCGACACGCAAACTCCACTAATAAAGGATCATTTCACGCTATATGGTCAAAGTTTTGGCCACGGAATTTTTAGGATCTTAACTCCTTTGACTTCCATGGGTAATTAACTGTTGCGCCCACGCAAATGTGTTGAGTAGTACCCTTGTGGTCTTCAATGGTCAATTTGAGCCCATCACGGAAGTAAAATTTTAGGACCCTACATTTTGATTTTCTCATGTGGTTAAAATTTAATGGGCCCCAACGAAGAAACCTATTTTTGGGTATTCTCGTTAAAATATAGTCTTTCCATGAGGTCATTATTTGACGCGCTAAGGATAAGTATATATTAGGCGACCTCAATCTTTATGGTCTTCCCATGGGTCAAATCTATTTTGCCCACAGGAAATTTTCGACCAACCCTTTGGAATTCCATGGGTCAAATTTTGACACACGGATAATTTTCAAACTCATCCCTTTGGATATTCCCAATGGGTCGAATTTGGCCCACGGGTAATTTTTTGAAGTTTCCTTACGTGGGATAGCCCCGTATGTTAGTTGTACGTTCTCTTACACCTTAAACCTGCTATTTGACTACGACTAGATAAATTTCGTCTTAACCTTGCACATATGTACCATTAGCGTCAATTGTGACCCAGCGCTAATAATTTTGAATGGTTTATGATGGTTACCCATCAACCTAGTATAGAAGTTATATAGATGATGTTCTTATTAATAGGTTGATATTCTTGATATATTATTATATATCTAAGGACGTATGCCTAGAGGTGAGATGCCTAAAGTGAATGTACACAATTGAAGTTGCATCAATGAGGCCAAGATGATGCCACTGAGTGCCATAGTGAGTGAGAAAACATAGTGCCTGATAAGTGAGTGTACCACGATATAAGTGCCAAGCTGAGTGCCACTGTTTCAAGCCTTTTCTAGCCTACTAGTACTAGAAATAGACACTAATAATGTGTCTACCCCTAGGTAATTAAGGTATGATAGAATCTAGATTAGGTTGTATAATTACATAAGTTGCGTGTAGGATATGTCATTCTATCATATAGTTAGTCTCTATTTTCGTAATTCTACTTATTACACTATAGTACTACGAACACACTTAGTACAGACATTTCATATGACACTTATACCACTATGACACTTATACATAACAATGTCACTTATAAAGGATATTTCCTCCCATCGATATTTTGACGCCCCAAATACATCAGTTACCTTAGCAGAATTGAATGACTCACTCTATTTTGCCTACAATAGCAGCATTGAATGCCTCAAGCTCTTCGGCAGGAATCCAATACTCTTGATGATCCCGTCCGCCAGCGTCTTGGATCCATCTATATTTATGATCATCTTTGATGAAGGAGTCACTTTGATGGCTCATGGCTCTACCTCACAATCAGTAGAAATCAGAGTTAATTAATTATGTCTTCTACCCCCTAGTTCATAAGCGTGACCACGCAGGGCGCAGCGTGCCACCTCTGGCCTCACGGCAAAGAGGATGACTGCCACGCAGCCGCAGGTGCGAACCACGCCGCGTTCCTGAGCCGCACGCGAGCGACCGCTAAGCTGACAATTTCCGAAGTCACCCGGCTCGTCAAAAAGCACTTCTGGCAATTTTTCCGCATAGCCACCGCGCGATATGAAAATATACTTTACTATAAGTCATTCATTTTTTATTATCATAACTTAGTCATCAAAAGAATTTCTTTCATTATACTACAATGGTAGTACATTTTATTTCATACATTAAACATTTTTATTAAAATACACATTTTTCGACAACCTACCAACCTGTAACTCAGTTACATACCTATATTGTAACCATCATATATTTAATTAACATTATTTTACTAATATCATTTTTACGCTTAATGACATTTAAATTAATAAAACTGTTATAAAAATTAAAATGTAAGTTATATTAAAGAAAAAAATTCATGAAAGTATTGATATATAAACTATTTTTATTTTACGCAAATGTAAACCATTTAACTAAAAAACAATTACACAAATAACGATACTTATAAATGCAGTATAAATCAGTAAAAACAATAAGAGGTGTTGTAACCTAACGACCTAGGGGGGGGGTTAGTTAATTACTTTGGTTTTAGCTGTATTACTGCTTTAACGTTATTCTGCTTACTGAGCTTTAAACATCTACTCTTTATTGAGAACTATTTAACAATCACTGCTTTAACCCGCTTTAACCTTCACAGTACATTACATATACCTTAAAGCAGTTAAAGGAGTCAAGTAAAGATAACATATAGAGGTGTTAACCTATAATAACACCTAGGGGGATTAGTATGCTTTATGTTTTACTGCTTTAATATGTTTAACTGCTTTAACTTTCTGCTTTAACTGCTTTCACTTTCTGCTTTACTGCTTTATCTTCCTGCTTTACTGCTTTAATGAACTTTCCTGAGCTTTACACTGTCATAATGTCACTGCTGAAAAGTGATCGTAGCTTACCACTTTTGCTTATCCTTCAATAGTGTTAGCTTTAAAACTTGTTTGAGTTCTTTAGACCTCACACTGTACAAACAGGGACGTACCCGTGGGTAAAAGCAGTAAACGCGAGGTCAAAACACGAATAGAGCGTGTTACATATAACACCTATGTGTGGCGCGCGGTATCGTAGGTATAGCTTTTGTGGATACTGAGACTTCTAGCAATTGTTAAAATCACTTTCTCTGACTTTACTGCTCTCCAACTTTCTGCTTTTGTACTGAGCTTTTAACAAATCCTGCTTTAACTGCTTTAACTTTCTGAGCTTTACTGCTTAACTTGCTGCTTTAGCTTGCTTTACTTTCTGCTTTAACTGTTTTAAACTCTCATATGTTGTTACTACTTTAGCCTCATATATTTTATTAACGATTATGTTATTTTATTTTATTTGTTTTAAGTACTTTTATTTATTTAATTATTAATTGTTATTTATTTTTAATTAGTGATGCTATTCGATTAGTTTATACGTAAAGTTATTTACTTTTTTCCTTCTCTTTATTTATGTTTACTTAGAAATCTAGAACACCCACAAAACCACACAAACACACCACACACACACAACACCCACCTCACACATCCACGACACCAGACACACAACATAAACAACACACACTTAATACATTATAACACACACGAGTTCAGCCCATTAGTACATCTGTTAATACATTCACGGAAGTGCACGTATGACGACGTTCAATTACCAAATGCGCATGACAACTATGAGCATTTACACTACACTTCAAGACACAAAAAATAAATAAAGCAGATTTGAGTACAGGGCACTAGCATTTAGCACTTACACTCACACACCAGAGTTTTAGTTTTTAAATCTAAGCTGATTTTATCTTCATCACTGCAAACATACAGATTTTACTATACACTCACACACAGATTACGTACATCTCACATCAGATTCACTTAATACAAAAGAGACACAGGCGAAATACTGTACGGAAACTTGACACAACAGTTAATTCACACACACCGCAGATATTATCTTAGCATACACTTACACCATACAATTACCGAAATTAACTAACCACTGATTTTACTTACACTGCAAATTCAGCAGATTTTTACTTATATACTTGCTCACCCGCAGAATTTACTTACACGTCACAACATCAGCATGTTTGTGAACGTTACCATTCATCTATATTATATATTATTATTATTAAAAACATTTTATTGTTTAATAAACACATAATCATTTATATTAATGTTGCTGTTCAATAATAACTAAAATTATTTCAAAGTTTTCATCTAAAACCTTCTATATGATAACCTTCAATTCATTCCTATCCTTGAACAAAAGAATTATTAAATTAACTCTGTTGGCATGATTAATGTTTTAATAAAAATTATTAACTATCAATTTTTTTAAAATAACTTAACTAAAATTTTATGAAATTTTATTAAAAAACCATATTATTAATAAAAACATTTTAACCGTTACCTTAAAACAATTAAATCAGTTCGAATCAAGCAAGTTAAGCCACCTAGCACCCCTCTACACCGAGCTATGAATAAATTTTGTTTCTAGTTAAACTTTCTACTGACTATATCTATTTTCCATGAGTTAATAAGTATGAAAAAATAAACAAACTAAACGTTCTACTATGCTCTGCTAATTAACACAATTGGTTTCCATAAAATCTGATTAAAAGATCATTTTCATATAGTTTCTTATTTAAAAATAACTAAATTGATTCCACTTCTTACATTATATTTCATTACCCAGCTCCTTCGATGTTAAACTAAACAGCATTTCAAATTTTTATAATACCTAAACTTCTTGCAATAATAATAAATCCATGATTAATTATTATTAATAATCTTTGTACATTTGACAATTTGATATGTCCATCGCTCAGAGAAAACACACAAACTCCGGCACTCCTTGACACGATACGAAACTGGACGCTGATCTCGTCTCTGTAAAATTTGTGTAAAGATAACTACCGGTTACGATCCTAGAGATTTAGTATACACCGCCTTTTTTGCGTACCTGGTATTCGCCCGGGGCGCACTTAAGCCTAATTCAAATGAGTCAAGAGCTTCCACGATATGTCATTTCGAAGACAATAGAGAGAGATACTACTTTCACAGTAAAGGTGAGAAGTGAGTCGAAGGTGACACATAAAACTTACTTAGGATTACTAACTCCTAAATTTGTAGGTATACAAATTTAGGAAATCAAAAGACGCCTAAGTATAATTCCGCTACATTTGCTACGCCGCAACAAGATTTAATATGCCTCTCATATACGAAGTTTGGTAATTGTAAAAGGTCTAATATTCTGCCTAAGTATCTCACAAGAGGCGAAAATCTCAATCTCAAAATGAAATGCGCGATTCTGTTATTTAGCATATCATATTTATCATAAATATATCTATTCACAAACTAGTATGAGACTCTAGACTGCCTTCGGTAAGTGATGCGATGTTAAGCAGAGAACATAGATATGTATGAATCGTAAAACACAACTCACTATTTCTTCTGTGTCAGGAATTGGGGCCGTACCTAATAACACCTTATGATCTCCTATTATGACCTCTGCCATTGATTGAGCGTCGAAGGCAATTTTATATAATATTAGCGATTGTGGGAATTTAGGTTTTAAGCAACTAACGTAAATATAACATACATGAGTATTTTATTCCACATTCACTTGAGCTTATCTCCTCTGATTGAGGATGAGAAACGTATTGCGTGTGTAACTACAAAGTATATAGGTTGTGGTTACAATGAGATATAATACTACACCTTTACGTGAAAATAGAACTATTTATTGACTTACATGGAGAGACAGGAGCGAGCTAGTGTAACATACCGCTTCAAAAGAGCCAAATACCGAGTATTGACAAAAATGAAGTTTGGATCTAATACGAGCACGATCCTACAATATAAATTTTCAATAGCCAGATTCAGAAGATGATAGAAGATACTGCGATGGATTCAGAGAGAATAACCATCTTTTCATGAGACGATATAATCGTAAAAACCAAAAACCTTGATTAAAGATATACGTATCCTATCCTCGCACCTCCCAAATTCACTATTTCACAGATGGATTGTCATATAGTGAGATCAACGACGTATCCCAATTCTGACTATAGAAGACACCGAGGTCGCATCTCACACCTTACGTGTATAAAGAATAGGATATAGAAACTCCACTATTCACAGCTTACTTGCCCTATATGCTTTAACGGATCAACCTTGAGATAATCGACATGATCACTATGTAAGGATACACATATTATCACTATATTTATAAGAATTATACTATAAGAACATTCGCGCGAATATATCATTGGCAATATTGTTATTTGAGGTCTATTACTTTTAGTGGTAACAAGAGTGTAGCCTATAGTATTTGAAGACGTGCTAGTATATTAACCGGATGTGAGAGTAGTCAGAGTCACAAACTGTATTATCTAAAAGCTACGAAAGTTAATGTCTTGACACTCTTAATAAAATTAAGTAGTCATCCACATCTCGTAAAGGCATGGATAATTTTAGGTAGGCCTACAGCGTAGTTATTGCCAGACAAACAATATATGTCCATGATACACACAGGATCCACATGTAAATATATTGCATGTGAACCGAGGCCGAGGAATTATCTGACTCTAAATCGCCCTTGTGGGACAACAAAGGAAATTACACTACGTAAGAAATTTAGACCTAGAGCGTAGTATTCTATAATACCATTCGTACGATACGAGTAGATATGTCAGCGATAACAATGTTTCGGTTAATCTGCTACACGGCATGCGTTGTTGTTTTTCTCGTGATGGATGTCAATGTACATGCTAAAGATATAAAAATATAATAATAACAAACAATAATTGCTTAGTAGTACTTTAAATAAAATCTTCGAACTACTATTAAAAGTTACAGATTTAATAGATAATTTTTGTCATTATAATATTAAAAAGTATGAATAATCATAAATTTAAAGTATAAATTATCTTAAATTACTTTCTTGAGGATTTCATTTTAATATATTTTTATTTTATTACTTTATTTACGTGAATTTGTAATTACAGATAACACCAGTTTATGAACAGGCTCCTATACTCTCCCAGAATGGAAATTTAATGTCTCCAATTCCTGCAGGGCCGTTTAGAGGGTACCAACTGCAAGGTACCTCCAGTATAATTGCCTCCTTATTTTTATTACCTTCAGCAAGCAGTTTCAGCGATGGATGTTGCGACTAGTATGTTTAAATGTTTTTTTATTTTAATTAAATATTATTTTTGCTTATATATATTTTTTTTTCAATTATTTTTCGCCCAGACGGCGTGAGTGCTTAACATAAACGGAACAGAAAAGTTGGTAGAATATGAATAGTCGAATGGAAACCCCGCCGCTCAACAGACACACCACCTTCTCCATACCAAATACCCTAAGTGAGAGCTCTCGCAGCCAATAAAAATCAACCCGAGGCTTCATATTACCTTGTGTGCGACGGAACGCTTTACTGTGGTGTCCTCTGCAATGTTGGGTTTTTACCTGAGCCATCACAAACTACTTCCACTAACAAACGCGCTCCATCTCGCCTTGCAAAACTTCTCATTCTTCTCAGACACCTCTTTACTGACTCATCCACTTTTCTTCGTCTCGCCAGCGGTCAATTCCCAGCAGCTCGCCATGATATATCACTTAACCTGCCGAATATCATCCATCCTTTCATATATGACCTAAACTTCTTAATACACTCATTTATTATCTCATTTACACCTTAATTCACATCACACAACTCCCAAAACGTTCATTCCTCATTTATCAATTCTTTCTCACACCTAGCACGCTACTAAGATTATCTATCTGACAGATGCACTTTAGATCTATACCCCTTAATGCACACATGATCTAACTACTCTATATATTAATAAAACGCAACAACATACCCCATGCATAATACACTACGCCTTCAGACTAATTTTCCTTTGTACTCAGCAGTATTTATTTAATCTGCACAGCTCACTTCCCTATATTCACAGTTTTCCTAGTACACTAATGCATAATCTTTCTTTTCATCCACACATATAGTCTAAATATTTAACGCGAAATACTTGTTCTAATTGCTTACAGCCAACATGATTTCACAAGTCGGGTTCTCTTCACAAACTACCATCATTTTATTCTTATCTATATTTACTTTCAAAACCCTCGTTTTACACACCCTACCAAACCCTTCTATCAATCCTTTCAAACTTTCCCTTCATATTTTTTCCCCCCTATTTCCCCACTCTACAAAAACCAAATCATCAGCGTTCAATAAGCACTCTCTTCCATTCTTCATCAGTCTATCAACCTCTCCTACTTTTAGTTCTTTCATCACTTCATCCATATGCAAATTAAATAGACAAGAAGACATAGACAATCCCTGCCTCACTCCCTATTAATGATTAACCCTTCACTTTTCCACTCCTTATTCTTACACACGCTTTACTATTACATACATACGGTACTTTTGATTTCATTCCGAAACCTACCACCAACACCTTCCACGGAGCTTCCCTATTAATCTTGTCAAACGCCTGTGTTGCAAGGCTATAAAACCTAAATTCAAATTTTTTTTTTCTAATTTGCTCATTCTATATTGTCTTTTCTGTTATATAAATGCATCTTTGTAATAATTTTTTTCATTCCTAATTAACATTGAAGAGAAAGCTTAATTTAACTTTTATGTCCCAAAATAAAGTAACCTATTTAAAGTAAAATTATTAAACTTTAGCAATTGGTCAATTTATTATATATTGAAACACTTTTCACCAGTTATTATTATTAAGCATGCGTTATGTAATGGTAAGTATAGAAACTATTTACTGTGGGAATTTCCTCTTTTTGTTTCACTTTCATGTTTTTCATTGGAGAATAGGGATTCATTTTGTAGGTCGTTTATATTTCTTTTTCCTTTAAATTAAATCTAAATTGGCAACATTTATTTTGAAAGTCTATTTCTGGTTGTATTCAGTTTTTGATAGCTTTAACAATGAACCCATCCCCCCCCTTAATTGCTATTATCTATATATAGTTTTTTTTTTAATAGTACTATTTGCTCTACTTTAATTAAGTAGCCTGTTATATATATATATATATATATATATATTATATATTATAATTTATATAATATATTTATATACCTTTATTTATAATATAATATTATATAATAATAATATATATATACTATATTATATTATATATATAAAATCTTTCTAATCTATTTTACCTACCTACCTTTATTTATATAGGGTGGGCTTTATTATAAAATTTTGGAATTTTGTTGAGTCTAACCTGCTTAAAATAGATATATAAAAAATTTCCCCAATTAGTTCCTATTATTTGTTGCCTCATTAATCAAAACATTTACGTTGTGTAGGCTTTAAAGGAAGGGCATAGTGAAATTGTTGAATCGTTTTATTTTTCATAAGGACATTTGTCCTGAAGCTATTGCTCCCACTCACATACAGTGCCCTACTCTAAGGAGACAACCATAACAGAAAATAATTAATAAAAATAAGTTTTGATATATTAAAGTAATTTGCCTTAAGTAAATAATTTTTTAATGTTGGGAATTATCTTAAGTGTGTTGTGTGTTTCAAGAGCCTGGATGAGAGGAATTATAGCAGTCTTCATCTTTTGTGAGAATTTGAGTAGAAGCATTTAATTAGTCATATACTCCTCTCTCTTGAAATCATCCGATATGCCGTGGGGCAATCTTATAATATGCTGTGTTTCCCATTCCATAGGATCAACATAGAGGATTTCTTTTGGTGGATTGAATGCTTCAAATTGAAATTTTGAAATGAAGTTTACTATTGTTTATTCTTCAAGTAATCTCCTGATTAATTTGAATTTTCTTTGATGGGTCTGTTAAATCTTCTTTCTGTTGGGTAGGGACCATTTGCTGCTTTTTCTTTGCTGCCATTTAAAAATTAAGAACCAATCCATCAAATTTTTTGGAAATGCCAAGCGATAGCTTTGGATCCAATTGCCGAATTGTGTCTATCATAAATCATTTGTTGTGTGTATGAAATTATAGTCATCAGCTTGCGTATAGTTAATGAATGAAGCTTGAAGCCTAGCAGTAGCAAATATGACGAAACCTTTGCTTTCCTTGTTGCTATTTTGAAATAAATTGTAAAGGTTTCCTAAAAAGAAAAATATTTATTACATGGATAATTTTAGCCATCCACCATGCTTGATGATGTGTCAATTTCAATAAATTAATTGTCTATTTGAGGAATCTCTCCAAGGAATATGAATTTAGGTTTTAGTAATTTCCGCTATTCATCGGTTGTCTTCTGTTTCCGAAGTTGGTGCTAAAGAAGTCAAATATGGCAACTTTTCTTACCTTCTTGATTCTGATTCGAAGTCATTTATAGTAAATTTATTCCGTTCCATGTTTGAATCATTGATTGGAGAGAGGTTCAAAACCGGTTTTGAAATCTTACTGAACATGAATTTTGAGAACGTGTTGACAAGGAAAATAATGTAATATTTTTTAAAATTTTTGTTGAATTAGGACACAATCCCTTCTTCGAACATCCATATTGCTGGTGTGTCGTACCAAACTCTCTTCAGATTCGTCATATACAACCAAATCATCCGCATACAATAAGTAGGGCACCTAAACTCTCTCCATTCTCCATACCTAACACCTTCCCCTGCACCCCTACTCTTTCATAACCCCATCCATATACAAATTGAATAAAAGGGAACATTACTATATAATAGTTATATATATATGTAAGATAGAGAATATATAAAGTAATTTAGTATCTTAATTATATATATATATATATTATATAATATATAATATATATAAATCGATTATTGAATATTTGTACGAAATAATAAGATAGATAGATGTAGATGTATGTGCAATATCAATGAAAAGCAAGGTGATATTATTTAGCTTTTAATATTTTTTTTTTTGTTTCACATAACGAATCATTTAGCTGAAAAAATTCGAAAATAAAGTCTAGTTTTTGAAAATTATAATTTTGGTAATTGTTGATAGGAATTTATTTTTTTGATGTTCATGAATTTGATGTAGGCGGGCATCGAGCTAAGAAACGTAATAAATGTTTTTTATTTCTTAATTAAATTCTTAACTTCCTTCCTTTGATATCAAATTAAGGTAGTTATTTAATACCTTGTAATGCTAATGCACTGAAAATGGCGAACTTCTATGGTCATGGCAAGCTCCTGCAGACTTTTTAAAACTATTCCTAATTATTAAATATGGGTTAACTGTATTCTCCCTATTCGCAATTATAATATATATATATATAATATATTATAAATAATATATATATATAATATTATATATAGTATATATATATATTATATATAATATATATATATATAGTATATATTATATATATATATATATATTAATATATATAATAAAAGTATATTATATATAATATAATATATATATATTATTATATAATATACTATATATACTATATATATATATAATATAATATATATAGTATGTATATATAATATATATATACGTTTCTTGCTGTCATAACGAAAGTTCTGAGTAAGGTGTGTGACGACATCGAAAGAAAAATGCAAATAGAAGAATATGACAAAACGTTCGAAAAGAAAGCCCATGCCTTAACGGGTACCATTAATTAGTAATGAACTCGTCAAATCAGAAAATCAACCCTAAGAGCTTCACGCCTGCGACGGATCCTTCACTATGGTAAATCGTCAATGTTGAGGTTCATCCTTTAGGTTAGGCCCAACCATACCCTTAAAACACGCCGCATTCTCTCCTATCATCACCTTTCTCTAGCCTCTGCCAAACTCATTTCTTTCCTTAATACATTCCTTTACTGACTCAATTGCCATTTTTCTTTGGTCTCCCAGCCGTCGATTCCTCAGCACACTGCCACTATACATCCTTAACTAAACGACTTTCATTCATTACCTTTCCACATGACCAAACAACTCAACAATACTTTCATTTATTCTCTTCATTTACCCCTTTCTTCACACACTCTCTAATACGTTCATCCTCATTTAATCAATTCTTTCACACCTAGCACGCCCGTAAAGATGTGTCCATCTGAACACATTGAACTTTTTAGATCTATATCTTCTTTTCTGACCATAGTCTCACTAGTATACAATAACACAGGTAAAACATACCTCATGCAAGATCCTAGCGCAATCCAGATAGTCTTTCATTCCCAACTATTATTGCACCAGCACCTCCTGCCATTACAACTTGCCTACTACTCTCTGCATCTCCGTTCCCTCTCATCCAACACATACCTAAATTTAAACTCAGACACTTGTCCAGCTGCTCACCCATCTTAAAATAAACTTCACAACTGAGGGCTATCCTCAACTCAGAACATAACCTTACTTCTATCTACGTCTACTTAAACTCCTCCTTTTACAACCTGCTTCCAAATTCTCTACAATCTCTTCTCAAACTCCTTACAGATTTCGCTCACAAAGAACAAATCACGCCGCATATAATAGGTAGGGTACCTCCACTCATTCTCATTCCCACTTAACCTTCCCCTGCCACCCACACTCTAATTCTTTCATAACACCCATACATATTGAATAACCAAGGAGACAAAATATACAACCCTGTCTCACTCCGCTATAAAACTAAGCAATCACCTTTGAACACCAATTTCTCTTACACCGCCCTCACTATCGCTCATATATACTTATGATTCCATTCAGAAGTTGCCTTCCACCAACACTATATATCAACAACACCTGCCATAGAGCTTTCCCTATTAATCATATACGCCTGTTGCAAATCATAAAACCTAAATACAATCTTTATTCTTCTTCTCATCATTTTTCCTCAATCATTTGTGTTCAAGTAAAAGTATTTATCACACATACTCTATCACTTAAACGCACCTTGTTCTACCAATCAGTCCTTCGTTCACTCGACGCACCCTTCGACCAAAATAGGAGATATCTTCCCTAAACACTCAATAAACTTATCCCTATAATTTTCCAACAGTGCCCCTTATCTCCGTACCTTAATAAGATGGTAGTATATATATAATATATATTATATATATATAATATATTATATATATTATAATATATATATATTAATAATATATTATATATATAGTATATAATATATTATGATATATATATATTAATATTCCGGTAGCTCAGTGGATAAAAGCATTAGAACATTGATCGTAATTTACTCTCGTCGAGAGTTTATCTCGATTCTGCATAAGAACGACACAGAATATTTGCTGATCAGTAGGTAGTTTTCTGGAATAATTTAATTACAGGTTATTCGGCAATAGTGGAATTTACACTATCTAATACCGCACAACACTATAAACATAGCAAAACACATATAACAGACATCCATTATAAGCATTCAAAATTCTCTCTCTTTCTCTCTCTCGTTCTCTTTCTCTCAAGAGCCTCTCTCTCAGCTCTTCTCTCATCTCCTCTCTCTCCCTCTCTCCTCTCTCTCTCTTCTCTCTCTCTCTCTCTTCGTCTCTCTCTTCTCTCTCTCTTTCCTTTCTCTCTCCTCTCTCTCTCTCTCTCTCTCTCTCTCTCTCTCTCTCTCTCTCTCTCTCTCTTCTCTCCTATCTCGCTCTCTCTCTCTCTCTCTCTCTCTCTTCTCTGCCTCTCCTCTCTCGTCTCTCCTCTCCTCTCTCTCTCTCTTCTTCTCTCTCTCTCCTCTCTCTCTCTCTCTCTCTCTCTCTCTTCTTCTCCTGCTCTCTCTCTCTCTCTCTCTTCTCTCTCTCGTCTCTCTCCTCTTCTCCTCCTCCTTCTCCTC